>CM076091.1:29753495-29847817 GCA_038088585.1 Chrysina gloriosa
TACAGCGGTACCCCTATGTAGTTTTTTGCACTTTTATATTAAAAATTATGGTTTTAAGTTCAATAATATGTAGATGGTGTTTCCGTTCATATATTAAGGTATATATAAACAATTTTGTTGAGTAAATTCACGAACGTTTTTTGCTTTAAGTCGCTACGTTTACCTTAGTCTTCTGTCGCTAGGCCAAATGTAACTATAAAGAGAACTCTCTTCTGCATACACATAGTATCTTTTTGTTCCTCTTTGATAACGGTATTGCTTTTTAAATTGTTTACTATAAGCCTTTGCCTGTTGCTCTTATAATTTAAAAAAGTAAGTTATGTAGAAAAGCAAATTAAACTTGTACCGGTACCGCGGTCATTGACTTGCGTAGGTGTCGAATGTAAATATCTAATAATTATAATATTTGTACACTAGGCTGAAGCGAATTTTTTTTTAATTTCAATTTTCCTCTATTGTCAATCAATGACCCATAGACGTAGAAGTGTTCATCCAGGGTTAAAAAAACACATTTTAAATAAAATTTCAAGTAATAATGTATACATTTATTTTTCTCTCTTTATTGTCGTCAAAGACTTCCGTAGGGAAGATTTCAAGTTTGATAGCCTTATTTTTATTATTAAAAAATGCGAGCATTTTTAACCTTCCTATACTCACGCCAAAATGAAAGACGTATACTATAGTATATAAATCGGTCTCACAGACCGTATGCGTGAGTTTAGGAAGGTTAATTTGAAAAAGTTACCCGGGTACCCGGTTATTGACCGTACGATTTATTACGAACAACACTACTAACTGACATGTATATCGCAGAACACCTAAAATTAGAAATGAAAGCCCCCATGTTAAACCTTGGCAACGAAAATCACAGTGCTCCCTGGCAGGGTAGTGGCAAAATAAACGCCAAGGTGCTAAGTTTTAAAATTATATGGCGGTAAATATTGAAATTATATACTTTCTCATTCTATATTTATCCTCACTTTAGAATCAAAATTAATTTGATTCTACCAAACATGTAAACGCAATGCATTTATATGTTTGATAGAGTCAAATTAACGAAACTTGTTAGCTGGATAACACACTGATAACACATTTTTAGAAGAAAATAAACGTTTTTATTGTTAAATAAATAAATACATTCTACAAAACAACCATAAAAATATAAAATAAATTAAACATAGAAAACAAATAAATATTCTGTAAAATATAATAAATAAAATAAATACGTATGGCAACTTCAATAACAAACATAACAAAAAACAAGAATAAATGTATAAATAAAGGCAGGCAGAAATAATGAGTACAATGTAGGTCTTTTCATCTTGACCTCACCGAGAGCGTAACACGTTACTTCTGACGTTTATATAAATAAACAAAACAAAATTATTTTTTCTTCAATCTCTTCATTTTGCGAGGGACACAAGTTTCTAAAATTAAATTATCGCAGTTGTGCTGCGTGCAATTATGGTCTTGAAAATCGTTACCAAATTGCTTATTACCTCGTTATTTTGTAAATGTGAGGAGCAACTTTGTTCCAAGCACCCATAAGTAGTTGTGGATGTTGACAGGATATAGCATGAAAAGGAAGGTTCTTCTTCTTCTGGTAAAGTAAACAGAGCATCATCTCCACTCACCTTACTATTCTCATCTGGAAATGGAAAATCTTCCAATAGTGCAATATCATCCACTTCAGATGGTTTAACAAATGGAACTGCCTCAACTTTCAATCGGTCTGTCCCCTCTTTTACAAAATCCGAATCTACAAAATGATCCTCATGCCAGAATTTTTAATTTCGAGAAGAGTCTACTTTGCATATGATTCTCTACAGGTAGTATGGATCTGAGGGGAAGCTAAAGAGATGTTTTCTAACAAAGCCTTCGGACAGTTTGCTGTAGTACCAGTTGTGCAGCCTGAATACTTGCAACAGTACTTTTAACGGCTAACAACTTCTATATTAAAGTTAACTGCTTTCAGCAAACAATCAAGCAGCACAAGGTGGTGAAATCGGACATTTTCAGCGATTTCCAAAGGTACAGGTGAATAAAATTGCTCCAGTGTTTGTACTAATTCGTCATAGCTTTCTTCGTAAGAGTCTTCTGGCGCCAACTTATCGCAAACTATATCAAACGCCGCAGAACCAGTGTAATGCAAAAGATACGAAACTTTAACATCATTTTCTACTTTAACCTTTCTATACTCACGTCAAAGACGCATACCATACTATATAAATCGGTTTCAAAGACCGTATGCGTGAGTATAGGAAGGTTAAACACTTTAAAAGCACCTTCTAGACGTTTGATCCAACGCTTCCAATTCTTGAATCGAAAGTATCTATATTAAACCTAGCCTGTATGCATCCAGCCATTTTGTTTTCTTATAATCCCCGTCACGTGTAATGTATCGCAAAATATATTCTTTTATTGAGATCCGTTTCACCCCATCCTCGTCGCTAATTGTTGTGTACGTATGTATGTATGTAAACAAAGAGGTAGCCGATATGAATACGTAAACCTTTGAACACTATTTATTAATTACGAACAATGATACATCACTACTATCTATATCAAAACAATTGTCATTGCCACCACTTTATATCCTTCTTCCCCACAAAACCAGTAACCCGCAGTAACTCAATAGTTGCCAACGCTCATTAACCGATAGCCTATTCATCGGTTGTCTTGGCGATAGACAGTCATTATTATTATATGAATAATCATTTGTTATTTAGAAGAGCACCCAGATTAGACCATCCCGGAAAACTATCAAATTTCGGGAAACATAAACTTATAAATATAGTAACCAGTGGTCGAAGTTTAAAACCCCAAAGACAATGTAGACGTAGAACGTGTTTTGTTTGTAAATTTCGCGATGTTCCACTACATAAAGGCGACTGTTTTGAACGACATCATGCTTTAAAAAATATTAACTATTTCTTACTTGTAGTAATTAATATCATTAAAATAAAAGATTACATTATATCTAATTATCCTATAATACGCTACAGTCTAAATCGAAACAGGCTGGTTGGACGTGCGTATGCTGTTGAACCGCTAGTGGTCCGTAAAGTGTTACGAACAATGTTCTATTAACTTGATGCATTGATCACCAAATTAAGTTCGTTCCGTTGATTCCACACCTAGCCATAAGTAGAACTTTCAAATCCTATACTATATTAATGCATAGTGATATTTTCCAGGCATTTACGTATTTGTCCTGCATCAGAGGAGATAATGCGACAGTTTACAGTAGTCTTCCAATGCTTTTGCCGGACTCTAGTGAAGGTGCTACATAATGTCCATCCCAAGGTAAGATACAGAAACGCTGCTTTTGCTTGATTGTAGTACCAAATTATAATACTTTCGAATTAGTTGCTCACTAGTTTTTATTTATTTAGTTCAACTCACTAAGAAATGTTTTAAGGAGTAGTTTTAGATTACAAAATATTTCTAAAGTTCTTTACTTTAAATAACTGTGGCTATATGGTCAGGAACAAACGTGTGCAGCTTATTTTTACAAAATAATTGTAATCATCGGACAATTATTAAACTGTAACTTTTTCTTCCTTAAAGTTAAGACTCGCTTAATCATATCCCGCTACTTATTGATTGTTATCAAAAAGTATATATACTTGTTATATATATATTTCTTACCTTTAGATCAATTCTCTGACGACATTGCTTCATATTTGTTATCTCTCAGTTCGAGCCTTAATATCAGTTCCCATACATCCTAGAGTACCGAGGATATCGTTTTTAGGTTGGGTATTCTAGTCTTTGAAGTTTTTATAAAATTCAGGCACTTGTTTTCCTTGGTGATTTAATAACCTCAGTCTGTTGTAAGTTTATACGTTTTCATAGTCGTAGTTATTATTTTTGGATTTACTATTCGGTATCTACCACATTTTTATAAATATTATTCTTCTCCAATCATAAAACTGAGTTTGTGTTTTCCTTTCTTTGTTCTACCAAGTAATGTAACTAAAAACTTAAAAAAAAATGTGTGCTTCTGTAAACTGCATCGATATTCCTTCTGAGCTCGTAGCCAATTCTCCTTGATATTATCCTTTTCCCTGTAGAATTTTCTGACATCGATGTGTCACGACATACATATTTAAAAGGATAGCTTCTAATTTATTTTGCAATACGCCGTTGATATTCAGGTGATTTCGGTGGATGTCCACACTACCGTTTATTTTCAACAATACTCCCACTTTAGAGCTACCTCACGATATAATGTTTGATTGTATATATCGAGAAATGATCGGAAATTTCTTTCTTGGTATGGTTTCAGTATAATTCTTTCTTCGAATATCGTTTCTCGTCTTTTTGTGTTCATAATTAGCATAATTAGCAGGTTTCGTTGGCAGTCATTATGTATCTGCGTAAACAAATACGAACAACTGAGTTCTGCAAATAACTAAATTAAGAATAAATGTCACGGAATTTCTTGGAAGAAGGGTGCATAATTACGCAATGCAAAAATAATGTACTGCCTTCTGGTTGTGGTCTGCAGAAGTGGACAGCCTAATCTGTTTTTGATCAGAAACCAATACTGCACTTTGGTTAGGAACGCGTCGAATTTCTAGTTTATCTTGAATTGTTGCGGATATTAAATTTAAAATTAATGCTGTCTGCGACATGATCCTGTTTCAGAATTTTGTTCTGTGTATCGTAAATATGGCGAAAACGAGGGCAAAAGTAAACGGCAGATTTCGAGGGAACTGAAAGTGCCAATAAGAACAGTTAAGCCCAACGCGCACTAGAGCGACGCGCAGAGCAACGACCAGAATCAAATCCATGTATTCAACTGGGCTAACGCGCATTGGAGAGCAGCGTAGCGCTGAGTAGCGCCGCGACCGACAGCGGCTTCTCGGCAGGGAATTCTGATCGCGGCGCTGCGCTGCTCTGCCCGTCGCCGCGCTCAAGTGCGCGTTAGGTAGCGGCAGCTAGCGACGTTTTTCGTTTTTTTAATAATCATCTCGATCAGTTTACTTAATATTCCGAGCCGCGTTATCAAGCAATTAATCCGTCGCAAAATCGCGCGGAAAGTACATTGATGGTTACTGAGCAGAACAAGGATGCAACGATGTACAGTCTTCAATAACCTACATACATTTTTTTCATTTTTGTGATATTGAGTGCCATTTTAATCCGCATGATTCAATTGAATTAGTGTATCATATTTTTATGCGTGTTTTGTTTCGTGAAAATAGTTAACAACCCCTATAATTGAATTACCAAATTGTAGCAGTTATTATAATTACCGACTTCAGGTTTAAGACTGACGTCAAATGTTCCCTATGCGTCGCAAACGGTCGCTACAGTGCGCTCAGACCTTAAAGGTCTGAGCGCACTGGAGCGACGCGCAGAACACCGCAGCGACCAAGCTAACGTGCACTGTAGCAACCGAACCGAAAAATCGTCACTCGCTGCTGCTGAATGTTATTGGCTTAACGGCCATAGCACCCTGACCTCGATCCGATTGAGCTCTTGTGGGATGAGCCCGATAGAAACGTGAGAAAAGTTTGATACTTCTACTAAGCAACTGGAATATTTTCCAGGTAGAATAGAACAAAACTTCACCAGAAACTTTAAGAAAACTGCTTAACCTTCCTATACTCACGCATACGGTCTGTGAGACCGATTTATTTAGTATAGTATACGTCTTTCATTTTGACGTGAGTATAGGAAGGTTAATAGGATACCGAAATTGATGGGTCAAAAATTTAATAACTCTATTGTTCTTTGAACTTTTACTTTAAATATATTGTAAATACTACTCATCAGGAGTTTTAAAATCTATTTTCTAACCCCATGAATACTCAATATTCGTGGTGGGGTAAATATTTTTGAGCGGTAGTGAACATACAAAAACTCTTTCTTATGCCTATACATATTTTATATATTTTTCTAGCTTTAATTTTATTGTAGTTATTTTATATTATTCCATTCCTTACCTTTTCCTCCACTTTATCTCTTGTTTCATCGTTCTATGTTTTTTTCCTCCATCTTTCAATGTTTTTCTTTTCCTTCGTCTTCTATTCTTACCTTGTGCCTTTGTTTTCACATATTGTCTTTGTGACAGACACACATGACCTATCTATCTCTCGTATTTACTTTCCCCAATTATTCTACATTAAGGATAGTAAATTGTGTTGGGGCTTTTCTTTTTCTTTTGTGCCAGGGTGGCATGTCATCAGCGAACATCAACCCAGCAACATTTATCCGTTTCTTTTTCTAAAATCCAGTTATGATCTTTTGGTGCGTTCTTTCTAATGTTTCGTATGTATTATACAAAAATTGTAGGTCTGTTGAAATGTTTGCTTTTGCTTAAAATGAAGGGTATGAGGATGTATCTTCTTGCTGCTTGCCACTGCCGGTACCTTTGTACTGCTTTGACAGTAAGTATAAGAAAATGGCTGCTTGTATTTCCTTTTGATGCCTGTGATCACGAAAAATAACGTATGGTCTGCAAATCTGTTTATCTTATCACTTTTAAATTTCCATGGCTGTAAAAAGAGACGTGAAAGGTCATAAGTAGGTATAAATTTCATTGGAAGCAAAATTTTTAATAATTTCTAAAAGATTGATTAACAATAAGTGTCTGCATGTTACTGATTTCTCCTTCCCTTTGCCGCAACGTTTCAGACAATTCCTAAACAAAAAAGAGAAACGTTTTACTGATACACAGTACATTCCGCTTAAAGGCTCGCGCGCACTTACCGACTACGGCCCACTACACTACGGACGGCAATTTATTCTTTCCATGTGTACTAATGGAGAGTCATCGGTAGGGCCGTTTCCGATAAATGAGCTCAGCTCCATTAATATACATGCAAATAATAAATTGCCGTCCGTAGTGTAGTGGCCCGTAGTCGTCCGTTGCCGGTAAGTCCGCTGGGGCCTTAACCTTCCTATACTTCACGCATACGGTCTGTGAGACCGATTTATATAGTATAGTATACGTCTTTCATTTTGACGTGAGTATAGGAAGGTTAAAGGAACAGCCGCTTAACAGATATCGCCGCTTATAAGAACATTTTCTTGAAGAACAGAAACAGATACATATTGTTATTAATATTGCACGTCGCTTACTAGAAGACTGTTCCGCTTAATAGAACAATGCCGTTGTTTAGACATTCCCAAAAACACATACTGCAATACAACTTTATCAATTAAAATGCCGCGAAAAGACCTATCTTTGCGTAATAAACTAGAAATTATAGAAAAAATTTGAAAAACGGCCTGGGAACCCTTCACATAGTGAGTTATCACGTTTAATAGGCGTGTCTAGATTCACAATTTCTCGTTTAATTTCTAATCAGGAAGGATTACAAAAAGAATGGGCAGATTTAATAAATCAAGGAACATCACGAAAACGACGGCGAGAGAAGTAGAAGATGCCCTCAACCGTTGGTTCTCTATTGTAACTCATCGAGGTGTTACGGTAAGTGGAACAATGTTGAAAGCTAAAGCAGAAGAGTTAGCTCAAAAATTGGATCACAAACAATTTAAAGCTACCGACGGCTGGTTGTCACGTTGGAAAATTGGAAATAGCATTAAGTTTTAAAAAGCTCATGGAGAAAAAGCTAGTGCAAACGTGGAAACCGCGGAAGAATGGAAATGAACAAAATTGCCTGAACTTCTGCCAACCTACTTTCCAGACGACATCTACAATACCGACGAAATCGGCTTATTTTATCGGGCAATGCCAAAATGGATCGTTAGTTTACAAATAGGAGA
The DNA here is from genome assembly GCA_038088585.1 of Chrysina gloriosa. NCBI lineage: Eukaryota > Metazoa > Arthropoda > Insecta > Coleoptera > Scarabaeidae > Chrysina > Chrysina gloriosa. Next base: position 29,761,239 of record CM076091.1, read on the forward strand.
AATTAGCAGGTTCAAAAAAAGCGCTTGACCGAATAACAGTTTTGTGCTGTGGGAATATGTCCGGATTTGATAAGAGAGAACTCTTAATAGTAGGTAAGGTGTCAAAACCTCGGTGCTTCAAACGATTTGCGGTAGAAAGATTACCTGCACAATATTTAACTAATACAAATGCATGGATGACATCCCAAATCTTTGAGAACTGGTTAAAAGAGTGGGATAGAAACTTACAGCAAGAATCTAGAAAAATTGTTCTTGTCGGAGATAATTGTGCAGCACATCATCACTCTATTTGCTTACAAAACATTCATTTGGAATATCTACGCCTAATACCACCTCACTTATACAACCAATAGACATGGGTGTTATTAAAAACTTAACAACCGAGTATTGTAAATGACTGGTGCACCACATTCTTTTATTGATTGAGGAAGATATAACTGGACCAACTTCGACTGCTGTGGAAATAAGTTCAAAAGTTAACATTTTGGAAGCCATTCAATTTGTTGCTGATAATTGGCATGCTGTAGATGACAAAACAATACGTAATTGCTCTGCACATTGTGGTTCTAAGCATTTAGAAAATGATACCTTGCAAACTGAGCAAGGTAACTCAGTAATTGGAACGGTATTAAGAAATGAAGAACAAAATTTAGACATTTCACAATGTTTGGAACACTATGAAGAGTATGTTTACATAGACAACGATATTTGTTGCTTTGATACAGATTCACACGGAGAAGAAGACGGAATAGTTGCAGCTATAGTAGAAAGAAATACACTGGAACAAGAAGGAGATGAAGGTCATGATACTGAACCTGACCCAGTCCGTACCAAAGAAGCTCACAGTTGCATATCGAGACTGAGACTTCATTTTGTCCAAGAAGCTAACAGCGAAAGCCCACTACCAGCTTTGGATACTTGCGCAGATTTTGTTTATAAGCAAACGAAGAATAATGTACGTCAAAAGACAATAGATGAGTATTTTAAGAAAGTATAATTTACAATGTGTGTACATCATACATATGCACATATTTTGTAATAATGTTTTGTTATTGTTTTCCGTTATTAAATTACATTATATATGAATATTGTTGTTAATATTCTTTACTGCTATGTATCTACCATATCTATTTGTAATTTCGGATATTTGAGGAGCCGCTTAATAGACCAGATTTGGTTATGTCTCGATGATGCTCCATTAAGCGGAATACACCGCATAAGAAAACATTGTATTAATATTCTACTGATGCTAACTGGAAAACTAATATTTACACATGTAGTCACTAAAATAGGTGTGGACTATAATTTCATGAGAAAACGTATTTTTAAAGTTTCTCTTTTTCAAGGTCAATTCTGCTGGTTAATTTGTTGCTTGGTGATATAAGTAAACTTTTTCTTTCGCAGTATCTCCTGGTGCTCTGGTAGAGCGTCGGAGTTGAATTATTTACGGCTCTTTGTTCCATTTACTCCATCGCTCCCGATCCTGTGGGAGTTCCTTCATTTCTCTTATCGTTCTTCCTCTCTTTTCTCCCATTTTCCTGTATTTGTTGGCTCCATGTTTTTCTGCGTCTCCCCTTTCTTCTCTTGTTGAATTTTTTTGCTTTGTATATATTCTTTACTAATCTGTCCTCACTCATCCTACATACATGTCCAAACCATCACTTCTGTTTCCTCTCAATTACTTCTATTATGGATTCCTGCTTTAAGTCACTTCTTATTTTTCATTTCGAATTTTGTCAAATTTGGTAAATTGGCAAAAACACTAATTCAGGTTTTCTTTATAAACTTAGGCTCTAATACTTAAAGCAAGTCAAAAATTCATGTGTTGAGACAAGTAACTTGTTAATATTATTAAATAGATAAAGGTAAAATATCGTTATGTAAGTGAAATTAATATTTCATATAACTAATATCTACTATATTCTTTTCTGTTTTGGTTTACTTTTTCTATTATATTGGGCATGGGCATAATTGCGACAAGTCTCTATTGTACTATCATACCAATTTTGTTTTTTTTTTTTTTTCATTATTCGGCTCTACGGTGATAGGTTTCCTTTCCAATTCTTGTCTTAAAATCTCCCCAAATATATTCCATTAGGTTAAGATCAGGTGATTGACTTATCAATTACGCTACTTGAATTTCATTGCTCCGAAACTATTTGGGACCCTCCTGGTTTGAAGAATCCTTCGTTGAGGCGTGTCCTTTAAACGGTTTATTAACCTTCCTATACTCACGCATACGGTCTGTGAGACCGACTTATATAGTATAGTATACGTCTTTCATTTTGACGTGAGTATAGGAAGGTTAAAGATCGCCGCCGTGGATTGTTTCGCCATTGTGCATGGGTTGTAAAGCCATATACGCTGCTAGGTTTACGCGAGAAATACGGGAAGTAAAAACACGGTTTTAAACTTGGAAACTAGTATATTTAACACTAACTATACAAAGAAATAAAACTTTAATGCATGTAATAACGAATTGAAAGGTTTAGAGTTAGACCAAACGTTTCTTAGCCGAATCACAGAATAGACAGAAGCGACAAGGCGTGTCGACAGCTTTGATGTTCATGTGGTCGATTTGAATGTCCTCGAAATAGCTCAGAAGTTAGCTAACGCCATTTTGAAAATACGAAAAGTGCACATGTGTTCGTATTAATTGAAAAATATTAGAGTTTTGGATATGTTAAAAGAATAGTATTTGCTAAAAAGTTAAATCAGTGATACACAACAATAACCGTGTATTTTAATTTTAATATGCACACACCATACCAGAATAATAACATTAACCTTCCTATACTCACGTCAAGATGAAAGACGTATACTATACTATATAAATCGGTCTCACAGACCGTATGCGTGAGTATAGGAAGATTAATGAAGCTAGCCAAATATAACGCTTTCGTCGTATTTGAAACATGGTTCCCGGCCATGCGCACACAAAATTGACCACAAGATTTTCTAACTTTGTCGCTTCTGTTTATTCTGTGGCCGAATATTCTATCGCTCGCCCCAAACTGAACTCTAATACTGACTTTACCTTTAATTTTAGGGCCTTTTATATTCAAAAGTTGCTGTCACGTTACTCTCTGGCAGTTTGCAGACTCGCCAAAGTGGCTGAAGAAAATTCCCGGTAAATGCTTGGTGTAAACAGTTCTAAACCTAAAAGGAATACATTTCCCTTTTAATGACGAAACTGCGAACGTAAATATTTTTCTGATAAACGTAAATGTACAACGCAGCGCATTGTCCTATTTATTGGAAAGCATTGATAATAATATCAATACTTTGAAATGACCAAGTCTGCTTTTAACCATAGCGCCTGACGATACTAGGGCACAATGAATGCACCGGGCGCCTAGAATTACAATCCGGGTCTCGACTCATTGGCGTCGCTAAAAGTATAATTGCATGCTGACTAAGAAATATTAAATTAATATATATTTTAAGTTTGACACAAATACTACAATACATATATGTATACTTAATATTAAGGAACATAAAGTCCTTAACAGAAACATTTCATTTCATTTACCAGTGCTGAAGCGTGTTGGGTCTTTACCTTGCTGCAAAAGCCAAGTGGTATATTGTCTTAAGCATAGGGTAACATGACATATTGTAGTGTATCTTTGTAAATATCTTTAGTCTTAGTGTCACTAATCAAATGGATTGGTATAACTCTTTTGAGGAGAAAGAATTCCATACAACTATACTTCGTATCTTTTTTGTTCAGCGGGGGATAAATTCTCCTGTTGATCGTCTTACATTCTTTCACGCATCACCTGTAAATAAATTGAGCTTAGTCGCATTACTCTACAGGACATTATGCCATCTTTTGCATCTTGTTCACTTCATGTTCTATGCGCAAGTGCAAAGGTTTTCCTCATCTGTAACTTCGCTTTCCTAAGTAACCCAACCTTACCAGCTATTCAATCAGATACTTTCTTATTCTATAGTCACGATCGTACAGTTCTAGCTGATATTTCATTATACCCCTAAGTTACAATACTTAAAATCACATTATACTTATACTAAACTACGAAATCAATTCAGTAAAAGCGAAATAAAATTTTGTTTGTGGCACCGTTTTGCCCACATGTATTTTAAATCAGACACAACCTCTATTAAGCGGACTTTCTCTTAAACGGACCCGGACAACATAAAATCTCAAATTTAACTAAATTCCTTTCTTTTAAGCGGACAATATCGAGGACCGAATAGAGGAGTTAAAGGTTTAACCAAATCTATTGACCATTTAGACGCCATATATTTTGCGAAAACTGCTTGGGAACAAGCTACCGACTTAACGAATTTTTATGGTGGGCAATATGTACTAGCTACGCCCATGAGAATGACTTCGTACTGGAAAATTGTCTTGCGTTTCTAATTTCAAATCCCAAAACTCTAAGATGCAACATTGAAAATATTATCTCTGAAGGCGAGTTTAGCATCGGATGTCGTTCCCAAAATCCTTAAAAAAGTACAATGTGGGACGATACTATTATTGATGTATTAGGTAAAAATAATTGGATTGGGTTTGCGTGTAAAAGTATACATTACATTTGGAGATTTTCAGAGTAAGTTTGGTTCTGATACACCAAAAATGAGGAATTCAGAGATGCTGTTGCAGTTCATAACAATCTCTTAAATTATTAACCATACCGTATAATTTACGATCATCTGCAACAAGGCAGTTCGTAGCATACATCATTAATAAGAATAATAAAAAGTAGTGGCCCAAGGTGCTATCCAGAGGCTACAGTAAAGACTTCAGGTCAATGACCTATATATGAAACGTACTGCTTCCTATTTATTAAATGCGTATTGAAAAAGACATGTTGTCATTTAGATAAAAGGAGATTGTGTTCTATTCGCTCCAAGACCTAAGTAAAATCTATATATATGACGTCAAATTGTGTTGTTGTCTAAGCATTGAGATATATATTCAGCAATAATAAATAGATTGGTAACGGTAGATCGTATATTGACAAAGTCGTGCTGGTGCTCCAAGAGGAGAAGTACCTATAAATTGAGGTAAAATGCATTTATGCAGACACTTCTCGAATACTTTTGCAAAGTTGTTTTTCATTGCTAAAGGTCTGCAATCTTCCATTTTAGATGTGTCGCCTTTCTTGTGAACGGCACAGAGCCTAGTTATTTTCCAGTAGTCAGGGAAAGTGGATGTAGATATCGCCCAGTTCGATAAATAATACAATGGTGTAGTAAAAGCTTTGGCGTAGTCCTTAAGAAGAAAACTTGGTATCTTGTCATGATGCATGGTGTTTTTGTTATTAAGTGTTTTCAAAGCATAAAAGTAGTCTGAGTGGAATATAAATGTGACAGATATTGTTGAACCACTTGTAATCGAAACGGAATTAAAACTTGATACTGTCGTGTTACTGATATAAACCGATTCTTAAATTCTTAAATCCATCGACAATTGAGGAAGAAGTAGTAAACGTCTCCATTTTCACATTCACAATTGTGCTGAGTATTCCAGCCGCGGCTTTCTTGGATGATATAAAAGACCAACATTTCTTTGGATCAGTCTGGAGTTCTTGTTGAATATTTGATACATAGTTTTGATAAAGCTCAACGGAGTCATGTTTAACAATGCGGCGCAATTCCCTGTATTTAGTCTACTCTTCAGGATGCTTAACCTTCCTATACTCACGCATACGGTCTGTGAGACCGACTTATATAGTATAGTATACGTCTTTCAGTTTGACGTGAGTATAGGAAGGTTAAATTTAAAATATTTTGTGCTATATTTATCATTAAGTTTTTTATTGTGTATGTGTGGTTTTGTGAACCAAACTGGATATAATAAACGCCTATTGTTTTCGAGAGGAATAAAATCATCAAAAATGTATTGAGTATATCACAACTTAAATCAGTACGATAATAAATTACGACGCTAGAATACCAAATACAACATTGATATCACGTGATAACAAATATCGCACGTGGTGGCACGATATAAGGAGAACAGGTATGCTCTTGCGCATTTATTTGTGACGTAGCTTGGGGCAAGTACAACCACTTCAATAAAATCGTGTAATTAAACATAATTGGGGCATTTCAATAATGCCGTACGAAAATAATAAAATTGAGAAAATACATTTTCTAATACTAACTATAAATTTTAATGAACAAATTGTTGTCAGGAAGAAGTAACGGGTAGGACTACGTAACTTGCAAAACTTCAGGAGTTACAATGTATTAAACTATCGGGGTGGTCAAGGTGAAATGACCTAAATTTCGCTAATATCTTTTATTGCAGCCACAGAATTTTCGCCCTCAGATTAAGGGCATCCCCAGTGTACTGAAGAGGAAGAACAATTTTCTGAAGTTAAAAAGATTGTTAATTAAAATTTTTATACTACACTTCCCCACAAATTAATTGGAAAATCCATGTAATTAAATGAGTTTGAAAATCCTTAAATTTTTAACAAAGTATTTTCTTTTCTGGAGAGAACTCTCACCTCAACCGCGGCTGACAGACTTATGGTGGAAAGTCACAGATTCAGTGGCCACTCCTGGCTTCCACAGTTTCATTGTCCTTTCCATATGTTTGCCGGTTACATAATCTCATGACAATTTCATTATACTTGAATGCAACTTTAAATACTTTTACATGATCTCATGACAATTTCATTTCACTTGAATGCAGCCTTAAATATTTTCCCAAATTTAATTTCCATTTTGATTACTTCTTATCTCCGGCACGGTGCTTTTGTCCTGTGTATGTGACGGTCGGATCTCAGTGCGCTCTGGTGTTAGTTTTCTCGTCTGAATCGGCCCTCAGTATTTATTTTCAGCCGCGCTTGAGGTTAGAGTTCTCTCCAGAAAAGAAATTACTTTGTTTAAAATTTAAGGGTTTTCAAACTCATTTAATTGCATGGATTTTCCAATTAATTTAATTAATTAATTAATAATTAATTTATCTTAATATTACGTTAATTAACATAATCTTTTTAACTTAAGAAATTTTTTCCCTCTTCAGTACACTGAGGATGCCATTAATCTGAGGGCGAAAATTCTGTAGCTGCAATAAAAGATATTGGCGAAATTTAGGTCGTTTCACTTTGATCTCCCCGAGAGTCTAACACATTGTAACTCCTGAAGGTTTGAACAAATTATTAGAAAATGCCCATATCACTCATAAATTTATTAAGTATATACAGTAGAAGCCGCTTATTGTGATCAATTTGGAACAAACCCCTTTTGATAACATTAACCGAATGATAACAGTAAGCGGAAGGTAAATATAAATGTATTTTTCTATGCTGATGTAGTCAATAATAAATATGTATGTATGTAATCAAATTATTTAACGACTTACAAATAAAATTCAAGGAAAAAATTAACGATTAATCAACAATTTTTAATATTTTACCAAATTTGTTTATTTTTTATCAGCGATACAATACGTAGGTACATTTATTTACACTTTACGATTTCATTCGAAAAACTGGTCGATCGTCGTTTGACGTTTATTTTTATTAATAAGATTTTGTATGTATATTTCAAAATCATAATATCTATCAAAATTACTTTCTCGGAATTGTACACCACGTCGGAGAATATTTAACGCTTCTTGCATCTGGCCATTAGTTGGCGGCTCTTCAGACATTTCCTCTTCTTGTTCTTCTCCTACTTCGGGTAATTCAGGATTACTTCCTTCGGACGATTGATCCACAACTTCCCGACAAATGTCTGATATAGTCATTGTGGCAGCTGTTTGAACATCATTGTCGATATCCACCCAATCGGAAAATTCGCTTTTGGACAGACCTTGAACTACAAAAAATTAAAAAATATTAGTTAGATGTACAAAACAAGTTCCTTTTTCATACCTTCTAAAATGTCAGCGCACGTTTCATGGAGATCAGGTTCTTCATCACCAGTTTTGGAAAAACCTCCTTTTCGAAAACAGTTTCGGATCGTTTCTGGTTGAACTTGCCTCCATGACTTCACCAGCAAATGCAGCGCATCTAGAAGACTGATTTTGTTTGCTATCGCATCTGCAGTAGGTGCATCTCGATTCTCATCAAGTTCTTGTATAATTTGGGCTCGAATTTGCCCTCGATAGTATTCTTTGAATGTTCGAATGATTCCTTGATCACATGGTTGTATCAATGCCGTAGTGTTCGCAGGTAAGAAAATAAGTTGGATGTTCGTCAAAACTGCATTCACTTTGTGCGCAGTACAATTGTCTACTAATAAGACGATTTGGCGTTTCAATTTTTTGTCCCACCTGAGTAACCACTCGCTGAACAAGACACTTGTCATCCAAGCATTCGCATTAGCAAAATACTCCACGGGCAAAGTTTTAACACCTTTAAAACACCGAGGATTCTTACTTTTCCTATCACTAGAAGTTCTTCCTTTTCACCTTCCATATTAACAGAACATAACACTGTTACTCGTTCTTTCGAAGATAAGCAACCTCTTACTTTATCGTTTTTGAACAAATAAGTATGATTAGGCATCGCACGAAAGTAGAGTCCTGTTTCATCTGCATTGTAGATGTCCCGAGGCGGATATTTTGCAATAATTTCTGGCCATTCCGAACGCATCCAGTCAGCGGCTGCTAACGAATCAGCACTTTTTCTTCACCGTGCAGAGGTCTATAAACGATGTTTTCTCGCTTTTTCCACCGATTGAACCATCCGTCTGTTGCAATGAAATTTTCTTTCCCCATAGTTTTGGCTATATCTTCTGCTTTTTGACGCATGATAGGACCATTCACAGAGGCATTTTTTCGCGAACATTTGTAAACCAAATTTTTAAAGCTGATTCAACTTGATTATCCTTTCCAGATCTTTCCCTTTTTCGTTTTATGTTTTCATTCGAACGCGCACACGTTTCTATTTCTGTACGATTTTTAAAATTTTACACAACAGCGGTTGCGAAATTTTTAATTGTACCGCAGCATTCCTTTGACTCATTTTCGGAAGTTTATCGAAGTTATCGAGAATTTGTCGTTTTTCTTCGTTCGATAGATCGCGTTTTTTATTCACTTCTGCCATGACCACGGTGGTTTATGCGAAATTTCAATAATTTACCCGTACACAAGACTGTAGAACGTGAGATTCGTAGAAAGAGTATAGGAGAAACTGAGTATCATTTAAACGAACGGACCTTTTATACATAAAGTACATCAAAAAAAAAGATGACCTCTTCATAATATAGAAATAACAATTCGTTAGATTGTAATATGCGATATGAGAGTTTTAATTGAAATCGGCGAGAAAAAGCGGCTCGTTCAAAGGAGTTGCGCTGCAGACACCGTCGCCTGAAGAAACTTTCCGACAAAGGATACTATTCATAACTAATAACATTAAGCGGCTTTTGATTACAATATGCGGCTTTCTTTCAATGAGTTTTAAATAGAGTGATTTGGGACCAACGGTTTTCGATAACAATAACCGTTTGATAACATTAACGGTGATTATAATAAGCGGCTTCTACTGTATTACATATTAGCAATATTGCTGACAGTCTATTTGTTACGCACATAATGCACAGTACAACAAAATAACGAAAATAAATGTTTTAAATATATTCTTCAATAAAGCAATGTTTTGACAATAGGAATATATAAAAAATGTAGCTGTAAACCTATCAAATGGTCATTTCGTCCATCATTTTTATTTATAGATCCTAGTGTTTTTGAAAGTTGTTTCCTTATGATTTAATTTTTATTGAAAACTTTAACAACATAAGACGTAGACAAACAGATGAGTCAAACGCGATCATATGTTGCTAGTGTGACCACACTTGGGCCAAGCCACGCCTATGCGCGTTAAAGACGAGTTTAGGAAAATTTACGAGCATATCTATTCTTCTTGTATCATGACTTCGTGGTAAATTTAAAATGTAACGAAATTGCGCTTGCGTAGACTATATCCAAACAGCGTTTCAAGCGCCTGCAGTAGAATTAATTCTATAGACGAACGATCGAATCGAGACCTGCGTATTTAGGTTGACATAGCACGGCAGCCCCTCTCCAGGCATTACCATTCACGTGCCTCGAGTTAAGTCCCGCCCTCTCTCTCCTTCTCGCTCTGGATCATCCTTTCCGTTTTTCTTTAATGATTTGTAGTGTGCATAATCTTGGTTTATATGTCTCCAATCGTCCTTAGATATTCTACGCATCCTTGGTTAATTAACCGAGTAATTTTTAGACATCTCTGTTTTTGAACGCTGTCCAACAATTGTCAGAGCTTCTATTTTGTCTCTTGTGGGAACATCTGCATTGAGTTGTAACCCTTACAGATCGTTTTTTGGGGGCAATTTTTCTTGCCGTGGTTGGATATCTTCGCTTCTTATAGTCATTATTTCCTAAAAGTATTCTTACCATCCCTGTAACTGGTCCTCATTAGCATAAATAGAGTAATAATTAGACGCGGCTCGTAATGACGTATATTAGGTACCGTAGCGCAGATAGCACTCATTCGCATATTGGCGGGAATTGCATTTTGGTAGGTGTCAGCAATATACGGTCGAATGCTATCTCCGTTGCAGCTCCTAAAATACGTCATCACGAGCCGCCTTTGGTAAAAATACGTTTAGGAATATAATTCATTGAAGTGAGAAGAGATTGTTTTGAGATTTCGGGGTAACACCTGAAGGTCAGAGATTTAACGATTTTAAAAGTGTAGCGTCTATATAGTATAATATCCACTTTACCGTAATAAAGATATGCCCTAATCTTACTACTAATTTGGTTTACTTTATTTGAACTTTTTTAGTTTCAGTTTCAATTTGAAGCATAAGTTATGAAAGAAGCTGTATAAGCGTATGTTTGTTCGGTATAATAATTTCGCTCTTGCCTTTCGATCAGATTTCGCTAGTTCCAAACCAAATTTATTTATATCCTTGCATTTCTTTTCCTTGCTGAAATCCTCTTTCCGTGCAGACCGTTTGCAATATCTATTAGCCCATGTTATAGAATTTGGTAGTGTTTCCATTATTCGTGTTTTGATTATAAGCGTTTTGTTAAGTATTTCTTTCGTGTTCATAGCTGAGATCTTTGTTTTATTTCTATTATCGTCTTTCATGTTTGAAATGTATAAAGTGCTTATTACCTTTTTCTAGCTCTTCTGGCGAATCTTTAACCTTCCTATACTCACGTCAAAATGAAAGACGTATACTATACTATATAAGTCGGTCTCACAGACCGTATGCGTGAGTATAGGAAGGTTAATAGAAAATTCTTACATCATCCTTGCTTTTACCCATTTGTGCTTCGTTGATTTCTTCTGTTGTATATCTTTTGCCATTAATGAATAACGTATTGTAATTAATTGTAGCCCTGTTCCCTTTCTGCATTTCTACAGGTGCTTACTTATATATTGCAACTATAAAGCTTAGATTCGTTTTAGCATGATGTTGTTCACCCCACTATCCTTCATTGTATATGTTCTATTCCATTATTTGAGGAAAAAATAATTCGATGAGTGCATAAGAAAAAAAAAATACTGGTTTGTGTAAAAGTAATTGGAGAGAGGCAGCTAGAAGATATTGCGAGCTGTATCCAGAAAGAAGACATCCCGATCGTAGAATGTGTGAACGTTTGGAAAACTATCTGAGAGATCGTTTCAGTAAGTAAAGGTAGTAATGCTTCCTAGAAACAGACATGCTGCTGATGAGGAACATATAGTAGCTGTTCTTCCTACATCTTCCTCGAGATAGGTAGCCGTATAATATAATGTTTCAATATGAACAATTGAACGCATTTCAAAACAACGCCGTTATAGGGCATACACATTTAAGCGCATCCATAAGCTTTATCCCGGAGATTTAGCGAGGAGTCTTAGATTACACAGCCCGACAAAACATTTTTTTGCTGCATTAAAAAAGCTGATTTTAAATATTTCAAGAACTCTGATTCCAAAAACACAATTCTATTCCTTGTATCAAAAATTAAATATTTCATATATGTATTTTCATTCATATTGCTGCAAGAAACCTTCTCAAGAGACCTTGTTTTCAATTGTTTACTTTCCAATAGTATTTGCACATGGTGAATAACTATAAAGACATCTACGTGTCAACCCTTGATTCATTTTAAACTTAAGCCTTCTTGCAAGTGTGTTTGTTCGACAAGTGTTATTAAAATCATGACTTCTACAAGTTAACCTTCCTATACCCACGCATACGGTCTGTGAGACCGACTTATATAGTATAGTATACGTCTTTCATTTTGACGTGAGTATAGGAAGGTTAAAGTTGTGCAAAATTTTCTTGGTAATTATAAATCTGAAAATTAGGAACAAATAGTGGAAGATATGCTTAATAACTTTCAAATTTTGGGTTGCCATATGAGCGTTAAGGTCCATTACCTCCACAGTCTTTTAGAGAGATTTCGTGCAAATCTTGGCGAGTTTAGTGATGAGCAGGGCGAACGATCCCATTAGGATTTCAGAATAATGCAAGAAAGGTACCAGGGCGGATGGGGCACACACATGATGGCTGATTACTGCTCGAGTATTAAAAGAGACAAACTCTTTCAGATATACGCAAGAAAAGGGCAAAAAAGAAAGTTTTTAAATTAGTTACCAATAACTGTAAATATTTATTTTGGGTAATAATATTAATAAACATTTGTTTTATAGAATAAACTTGTTCTTTTTTATTTGTGCGCTTTTTATAGGTTGTATTGGAACCAATATTTATATGCAGGAATGAGACTAGCAAAATACAAATACTACGTACTCACCTCTTTTGAAGACGAGCTGATAGGGAAAATCTGATGCTATTTTTTAATTCAGCGCACCAAAATTAGGTAAGTATAGTTAAAAATAGTCCGGCAGCAAAATATGTATGTGTTGGCCAGTTTTATTGATTGGCTTCTAGTGAAGTACCATCAACGACCTGATGCTCTTAGGTATATAATGTTGTCTGACGAAAATAGATCACCCAACAACGCTACGGATTGGTTTGAACACGAGATTGCAGGTACTGGCTAAGAGAACCGCCAGACTGGCTGAGAGAAACACATAATGCATGCGTTTTTTCAAGAAAAGTTTGGCGCGTAATTCTTTACGGTTTAATAGGGCCACATTTCTCCAGTGGGACTTTAACTGGCAATCGCTATTTGCATTTTTTAGACGAGATGTCAAAACTTGTACAAAATGTCCTACTTCATATGTTTGACCAACAACATCGTGCTCCAAATTATTTGGATACTAAGTATGTGGATGTGTGGGGTTACTTGAAGGAGCGTGTTTATAAGGTGGTTGATATAAATGTAGATAAGCTAAAAGACAGAATACGTGAGGAATGTGCAAAAGTCTCCATGCACGCATTATTAGAAATAATACAAACATGTTTTGCCTCGTCTAGAGATATGCAGAAACAATAATGGAAGCAATTTTGAACAAATTTTATAATAGTCATTTATTGGTGGGTATTAATTTTGTAATTATTAAGCGCTATTCCAATAAGAATACAATTTTCTGTAGAAAGTTGTTGTTTTCATCGCTGGCTAGTTAAACACTACACACCTTAATTTATTGCCATTACAAATTGACAGTCAAGTCTTTTTCGAAAATTCTCTCATGTAAGGCCCATATTAATTATATGGCTGTAAAGAGAGTAAAAGATACCGTCTTAGTATTAAAAAGAAATTTTAATCTCGCTATGATTTCAGGAACGCATTTGTAGCAAATTACTTTTATCTATCGCATAGATTGTTTTCCTCCATTTAAGAATATATATAGTTTGTTTTATTTCAAAAGTGACGAGGTTACAGGCCTGGGGGTGAAGTCTGATATACATTGAATATATATATACCGGGCGAGCCAAGATTTCGTAGACGGATGCTTACGGATTTATTATTAGACAAGGAACTTGTGAATAAATCTCATGGGTATACGGGAGAAGCATCAGCTAAAATTAGTTTCTGGATATATATAGTTGTATGCGATATATTTAGTGTCTTGTTATTCATAGTAATACTGTGGTTCCTCCAGTATTACTATTAACAGTAAAGGATTAAATGTACTTTCCTGTCGCACTCCTTTTCTGTTGTAAACGGTTCTGTTTAAAGCCCTCTTTTCCGTATCATACTCTGTGTCCCAGGACGAATATCCAGTCTTGTGTGGATCTTCCACTATTAACTAAACCCTACCTGGGAGTTTGGTAAAGCTGTTACGAGTTTTTCTCGTAATCTATTCCCGATTGTTCCTTGGAAAATCTTGTAGGTTACGCAAAGTAGGCATATCCCTCTATTATTGCGCCATTTCATTACATTTTCTTTCATATGCATGGGTGCAATTATCGCTAATTTCCACTCTTCTCTCTTTGCGTGTTTCATATTTTATTCACAATCTTGTGTAGTAAGTTCTCTTGTTTGATTCGGAGATATATAGCTATTACTATTTTTGGTCCATTTATTCCGGGGCCTTACTTTTGCTTAAACCTTTTTTGATTTTTCCTTGTTCTATTTCCGTGTGTTGTGTTAGTTTCAAGCATTTCTTTAGTTCTGTGTTGTTTTTATTTTTCTTCGATACCATACTTTAATAGTTCCTTGTAGAACCATATCTAGCTAACATTTCGCTATCATCGGTTAGTGTTTGTCCATCTTTACTTCTGATGTTTCTAGTGGGTTCTTTTGTATTCTCACATTCCTTGGGGTCCGGCACAGCAGCTCGGAGTATCCTGCCGCGTTCTCGTTTCATATTTTCTTCAGAATCTTATTCAGTAAGTTCTCTTCTTCGATTCCAAGATATTAATTACCATCTCTGATGCGTATATTTCGGGACCTTTAAGTATCTTAATTTTGCTTAATTCTTTTTACATTTTTCCTTGCTCTATTTCCATGTGTTGCTTAGTTTCATGCGTTTCTTCAGTTCTGTGTTGTTTTATTTTTCTCGGTTACCAGATTTGAATGGTTCCATGTAGAATCATGGCTAGCTAATACTTCGCTATCATCTGTTAGTGTTTGTCCATCTTTATTCCTGATGTTTCTAGTGGGTTCTTGTGTATTCTCACATTCTTTGGGGTTCCGGTACAGGAGCACGGAGTTTCCTGTCGCGTACTCGTCCGTCTTAAACGGCAATCATGTAAGGACCACACGTTTTGCTTCCTTTTAGTGCTAGTGTTATTTGCACTCTCCACCACTACTTTTGTTTCCTTCTGTTTGCGTTGTTACCAGTTCCATATACTTCCGACGCTGTCTGTAGCACAGCCTCTTTAAAATATTTCCAAAGCTCCGCCAATTCCGTCTTTGCAGCTTCTTATTTTAATCAGCCTATCATCTACTTCTGCCCGATATCTCCTTCTGGTTGCTTGGAATTTGTAGGTCCTTATATGTTTATAATTTAGAACTCTTCTCATTCTGTGGTTAGCATCTTTTGCAACAACTTTATCTTGTTCAAGTTGTGTTTGTACTAGGAAGCAGTCCCTTGCAAACTAGACCCCTCATTACTCCTCATTATATCTATTGGTTCCTGTTTCTGCCCTTGTTCTACTAATTTAAAGCCACTAACTGACTTTCCGCTTGGTTTCTTACTTCTCGTGTATACTTGTGTATTTCCTTGTGTTCATACCACATTTTTACCACTACTAGGTTATTTGGTATTATCTTATATTTTGTATATTATGTTCTTCGTGCTTCCAAACAGTTTTTCCCGAAACTTCCGCATCATTATCGACTCTCCTAATGAAGTCTCCTATCACAATTACCGGCTCTATATTTGTTACGGTTTCTTCTTGGGTGTCATTCTAAAAGTCTTCATTTCTTGCTTAGTTGTCCCTTCATTGGGGCCTCACACAATCAGTATTGCGTACATTTTATTCTCCTCTTTATATTCCATTCTTAGAATTCTTTTTGATCCGGGTTTTCCCTTCCTTATATTGAGTGCCCTCCCTTTCTTTATAAGACATGCTTGCTTTTGTACTTTCTCCTCTTTCCAAGCTATTATAGTTAAAGATATGTCCACTTAGCTCTGTGCATGCACTGTACAGGTTTCTCAAATTCTGAGACCAGTTCCTCGTCTTTCCCATTGATTCTTTTCAAGTCCATGTAATTATCTTCCATTTCTCAACTGGCTTTTTCTTGTTGTCTTCTTTCTTGGCGATTTTTTAACGTACTTCTTTTATCTGAGATTCTGTTTTGGTTTCAGTACATATTTGACTTTAATTTCTTCCTTGGGTTGTTCTCTATTCAGTTATTGACTGTTACCAGGATTTCGTAACTTTCCTCATCTGCTCACCAATTATATTTGCCGTAGGTGAGCTTTCGAACATGTTGTTTTTACCAGGACTACTGTAGGGCGTCTTTCTCCCAGTTCTTTCTCAATTCTCCCTGATGTCTTTCTTCAACTTCTTGTATTATATATAATGAGCTTATTGTATTTCAGCTCCGCGTTAAGTCGTTTTTCTCTTACATCGTTTCTTGCTGGTAAGAGCTTTCTGCTTTCCTGTTGTGTTTCTATCAGACTTCTTTAATCTAAATAAAATCTTACATTTTCGTTTTTTGTTTTTTCTTTATAATTACTTTTTTTAGTAATTGTGTTTTCGAAATTAAAGCTATGGACTAAACCTTTGTAATATTAAGTTACAAAGGTCATTGCACCAAAATCATTATTTAAAGAGTAGATACTTATGATTATACAATTTTTTCTTTATACAAATAATGTTTTGTCTGATCTATATATGACATCTATCACAGTTTTTACAATTTATTCTATAATTTACATTGCTTTTAACTTTTTATTTATTTTACATTTAGTATTAGTAAAAAGGGCTTGTTGCTATAGTGTGGAATAGAAGTTTGGGGGTTTCAGAGAAATAGTTTAGATGTCTACCAGCATTGCGTATATGCTAGTTTGTTTCTATAATGCCGTTATTGTCCATCACTCACATTCAAGAAATTTAATGGGCCTTTAGATTCCACATTCCTCATTCCTGTGAAAATTTTATCTAGCGAGTAGCCTACTTTACTATTTCATCAATACTCTCTTTTATACTACCGTCATCCACATAACGTGCGTAAAAAGTTACACTAGAATTTAGTTTTGCCCAACAATTTTACTTTAGGTTTTTTGTTAGGTTTTCAATAGCTGGTGAAAACTCAAGTTGCTCAGTTTGTGCCAATAGTAGTCATCGGAAACGAATGTATTATTAGAATAAAATAACGTCACGCTATACGAATATAAATAGAATGAGATAGCTTCATACTATGCATTGAAACTCCGAACGTGTATGCCGATGTTATTTTATTCTCGATAGGCGTTTCTGATGGTTGTAGTATTGTTGGCGCAAACTGAACAACCCTACTGATCATGGAGCGTAAGTAACTAAAAAGCACCTTCTATTTTAATATCAATCTCCTTGCTTTTCGCTCTCGTTTCTAGGACAATCATTTTCTTGTTCTTCTTTTTTTTGGTTTGAGCAACTTTTTCGTCTTATCTGCCGGCCTTATCTATCAGTTTTCTGGAAAACATTGGTCGTATTGTGTTTTTATGTCCGAGTGTTCAAAGTCAATTTTGTTTTATTTGTTTGCATTTTCTTCTGCGTTAATTATATATAACTTGTGAAAAGCATTGAATAATTCCGCTTTTAATCGTATACGTTTGACTATATGTTTCCGTGCATCTGATTTGACGCCCCCTCCAATCTTATCGTTCCAGAAGAATCCCCTCTCCGCCTAGCATTCTTTCTAATACGACACTTCTGACCGAGTGGTCTAAGTGTTTAGATGTGGTTTGCTAATTCAGTTAGTTTTACCAATCGTTTCTAGATAAAATTATTTATTTGTGTTGTCGATTTCTAATTGTTGACGGACACAATGCTCGATTGTGTAACTTGTAATTATTCCTTTCGAATCTACAGCGAAGGTGCGTATTTATTAGTTTCTTATTTTGTAGTCCGTTAACATTCATTGCCCGTTTAAAATGTTTTTGCGGCAATAACTGTTTAACAATTTGTTTTATATGTGTGTGTTTGTTATGTACGTAGCAACAAACAAATATACAAACGTAAGGCACTTGCTTTCGTTTCGTTAAAATGGTTGCCGACGGCGTCTTTTTGCCAAGGCTCTCTTTCCATCAACGCTTTCTTTCCTCTAACAATTTTACAACTAGCTTCATTGATCATCAGTTTATTCAATATCTTTAGTTATTCGAATATTTCATACTAATGGTATTGTTTTTATTCCTATGATTATTCCGCCAAACAATTTAACGACATGCTTTATTAATTTTATAACGCGCCTCCATCTTGAATTCGCTTCAACTTCTCACCAATCACGTGACCGTCTCGTTTATAACGGATTTAATATAGAAAATTGCACGTTCTCTTTCGTTATTTTGACTTTTCCTAGAAAAGCGATGAACCTTTAGATCGACGGTGAGTTGTTAATCTTATTCATGGTAAAAATACAGTTTTTGCTTTCTAACGGTTTTTATTGTGTTCGTTTTTCGATTGCGATGCGTGTATGTACCTACAGTAGTTTGATAAGGTGGTAACGTTTTTTATATCAATTACTTATTCAATCATTAGGGCCAAGTGTTTTAAATGTTGGCGGTAATTTATATTTATTCAGATACAGTTTTTGTCGGAATGCCTCTCTTCTTCTGTTGTTAGCTATAAATATTAAGTTTGTAAAATTTTATTTTAAACCTATTATAATTTTTGTCTATACTTTAACCTTCCTATACTCACGTCAAAATGAAGGACGTATACTATACTATATAAATCGGTCTCACAGACCGTATGCGTGAGTATAGAAAGGTTAAGAATATACGGTGTCCCAAGATACATACCTATTTTCATAAACGTGCGTTTTACATGTAAATGAAGACATCTCGATTATTTTCAAGAATTTTTTCGTAATATGCAATACGAGTGATCCAAGGGATATAAAGATTACATATAACAATTTGAATAAAAGAAACTAGATCCTAATAATATTAACGTTACTGTTACAATCTTAACCTTCCTATACTCACGCATACGGTCTGTGAGACCGACTTATATAGTATAGTATACGTGTTTCATATTTTCACGTGAGTATAGGAAGGTTAATTGATCTTTACACCATCGGAAAGCGAGCATTTTTACACTGCCTTTCTTTATAACATGTATACCAGGTTTCGTTTTATGTTAGTTTATTGTATGTTGTGAATAGATAATACTTTTCTTTATTGTTAGTACTGTTCTTTTTTGCATATTTCCACAATGTCTCCTGGAATTGGTAATATTTGTGCGGTGTTAGTTGCTAACACATATTAATTCACAGATGAGCAAAGTTTGAAATTACTTTAGGTGACCTAACACAATACTACATGCTAACATGTAATTTATAGGTGCTCCCCTACTTATCGTGTCCTTATTTGGAAATGCGCTTCTTGAAGATTTTACGTTCTGTCCATACAAAGGTAATAGTTAAATTTTGCTTTTAGAAATCGCGAATATTCATATTAAGTTTAAATTAAGGGAGTGCCCTTTATAAATTAGCTTACAATAAGCAGTTCATTACTATCACTATATTCTGGTGAACTAACCGCAAAATTATTTCTTTCATATGATTTATCGATCTAATTATATATTGAGCAATTGTCGCCATGCGATATAGTGTCTGCAAATCCTTTTTAAAAACACAATCTTCTATTCGATGCATCGATCACTAAATTATTTAGTTCGTTCCGTTGCTTCCGCAGCCACCTATAAGTAGAACTTCACATTCTAGTTATTGCATTATAATATACTATATTAATGCGTGGTTGTATTTTTCAGGCATTTACGTACTTGTCTTGCATCCTAGTGATGAGAATGGACCTATTTTCAGTAGTCATCCAATGCTTTTGAAGGAATCTGATTGCGTGCCTGCATAATGGCCATCCTAAGGTAAGCTTTTCACTCTTGCTGTGGCATTATTGTATTAGCAAATTATAATACTTTCGAATTAGTTTCTGCGAAGTTTTTATTTATATAGTTCAACTCTTTACGAGTTTTTTAAGAAACATATTTAGATTCCAAAACATTGTTCGTTGAAGTTGAATAAAATCCACTAACGTTCTTTACTCTGAATAATTGTGGCTTATATCATCAAGAACAAAACGGCTGTACCTTGCTTTTGACAAAATAATTTATAATCCTCGGACAATTCCTAACGATAATTCTTTTCTTTTGCTGAAAGTTAAGATTACCACACAATCATATGCCGCTACTTATTGATTATTGTCATAAATATTTTTAGATCACTATTCTGATGAAATTGCTTTATACTTGTTAGATTACCGTTAAATCTTGCCTTGACATGTGTTCCCCTACATCCTAGAGTACTCGTGATATTGTTTTCAAGTTGGCTATTCTAGTCGCTGAAGTTTTTGTTTTTGATAAAATTCTGCCACTTGTTTTCTTTTGTGTCTTGACTGGTGCCCAAGTGTGAAGTGAGTTGGATGCTACTTCATTCGATGTAACCATGACTACGAACATGGTTACTCTTCTTGGATTTACTGCGTGTTCTACTACATTTTTACCTATCTCAATTTTCTCCAATCATAAAACCGACTTTCTCTTAACCGTGTTCTCTTTTTTTGTTTTCTAATAATAAGAAGTAATACTTTTCACAATCCTGATCCATAAAATTCAGAGGACCAATTAATAGGTTACCGGCGATATTTTGAAGATTGTAAATCAGTTTTGGAATTTACAGCGACACTTATCCTTATTAATATATTGTCTTGAATGTATCGTTACATGTACGATCCACCGAAAACCATCATTGAAGAGTAATTGTTATTATAAACATTTTTATTCAAATATTGTTGTTCAGATACATGCAACAACCAACAATGCAACTATCCAATTGATTTTAAATAATGTGGATTATAACATATATTGTAAAGATTGAGATTGTTGTTATATCGCACAGAGCAGTGTTTCCACAAAAGGATTATAATCTTAAATATTTTTAATTAATGATTTTAGTTCTATAATTGCTTTAATAAACCATGTTTAAAGATTTCAGTTAATTAGGGATTAAAAAAGTAAGTAATTACAAAAGAACGAATATACCGAACAGTGCATGTTAATAGGAAACTACATTTCACGTTTGATATTTTATCAGACCAGATTCAGTTTCTTATTGAGCTAAAACTGTATTTGTGAACTATATTAAACTATATTAAAATAAAGATATCTTAAGACAAGGAAAATAGGTTTTTATTTGATATACGCTTTGTTCAATCAATTGTAGACGTGTTGGTCTCAACTCGAGAAAACAGAGATCTGACACAATATATACATTCGAAATAAGCAGATTTTAGATGCATAATTCTATCCTAAAGGAGGCAAGCATTCCAGAGAACCTGTTCGAACTCCTACCATTATCACTCCAACTGCAACTACATCGTTTACATAAAGGAATTTTTTAACACTTGGATCAAATAGATGCCTTTCCTAATGATTTGAAAATATATATCCTGGTCACCTTACCCTTATGACGGGAACAGATACATACTATCTTTTTCATTAATTCATGTGAAAGGAACTTTGAAATCTTATACGTGTTCTAACATTGCACTACATGCTAATGTTTAATTTATTTGTTTAGGTGCTTATTTACCGGCTCAAGAATGAAGATAGCTCGCCAATATTGCATAGCTCCTTGGAGACGCGTTTGTTGAAGATCCTATATAATGTTTATCCAAAGGTAATTCTTAAACTATACTTTTTGAAACCAAGAATGTTCATAGTAAACTTCTAAATTAGGTAGAGTCTCCCTCATAAATTAGCTACCCAATTTTCGCTTGATACAGACTGCACGAGCTGTGACTCGGTATAACTAACACTATATCATACTGAAATCGTCACCACAGAATTATTTATTTTAAACGATTCATTGATTTAATTGTATAGTGAACCATTTGCACCATGTGATATAGTGTCGGCAACCCTTTTTCAGAATAATGTTCTATAAATTCGATCTTTTGATCACTAAATTAACTTCGTTCCGTTGATTCCACAGCTAGCAATAAGTAGAACTTTTAAATCCTGATAATTACATTACAATATACCGTATTAATGTGTAGTGATATTTTCCAGGAATTTACGTAATTGCCTTGAATCATAGAGGAAGAAATGGGATAATTTCCAGCGGTTATCCAGTGCTGTTAACCTTCCTATACTCACGCATAAGGTCTGTGAGACCGACTTATATAGTATAGTATACGTCTTTCATTTTGACGTGAGTATAGGAAGGTTAAAGTACCCTGATCAAGCTGCTACATAATGTCAACTTTAA
Source organism: Chrysina gloriosa (assembly GCA_038088585.1). Taxonomy (NCBI): domain Eukaryota; kingdom Metazoa; phylum Arthropoda; class Insecta; order Coleoptera; family Scarabaeidae; genus Chrysina; species Chrysina gloriosa. The sequence continues at coordinate 29,783,503 of CM076091.1, forward strand.
GGTAAGACATGCCATTTTGCTTTGTGGTATTACGAAATTGTAACACATTCAAATCAGTTACTCCCAAGTTTGTATTTATTTGGTGCAACTCTTGAAGTATTTTTAACCTTCCTATACTTCACGCATACGGTCTGTGAGACCGATTTATATAGTAAAGTATACGTCTTTCATTTTGACGTGAGTATAGGAAGGTTAAAGGAATAGTTTTATATTACAAAATATTGCTCGTTAAAGCTTTAAAATCTACTAAAAGTTCTTTAGTCCGAATATTTTATCAAGTAATACAAGTTCTAACTTTTAAAGATTTTATGTTCGCTTTTGTCACGTGTATTGATATTCTTATTATATATATTGATGTTTCTGTATTTCATTTCTAGGACGCTATTCCAAGTTATATTGGGATATTGAATTGGAAGTTTTGCCCGCTGTTGTGAAACACTTTTTCACGACCGGGGAAAGATGAAGCGATTACCAAATTGAAAAGTGAGTGAACCACGATAATTCGACTTAAAGAAGATTCGGTGTAAGAAATGTTACTGCACGCATAGTATTAATACGAGTCACGGAAAGTCAGAGTCGACTTATCGCAGATAAAAATCATTCTACAGCTGACGAAATTTGAATTCGAGTTAGAGTTAGGGAAGTTTCATAATTTTTCTTAGCTACTTGTTATTTTTTTATCTCAATACATATTCTCTTTTTCTAATCCTCAAACACACTGGTGGTATTCTTCTAATTCTTTTTTAAATTCTTTAATTTGTCTCACTATATTCATTATTGTTTGATCCGTTATTGTTCTTTACGCCGTAATTATTTGTTTTATTTGCTTTAAACCTGCTAACTCATCTTACGTTCAAGTTTCCTTGTTTTATATCCAGTTATACAAATAAGTGCTTGCTTAAATTAAATGAAATTAGAAGTTATGTATCAAAAATTACCGGCGTTTTTAATAACTAGTTTCATGCGGTTTTGAGATGGAGCAAAATTACTTGTTAAAGATACATCAGTTTTATCCAGTTTTGAGTTAAAATAGGGTATCATAGACGTTTTATACGGGTAATATCTGAGGATAGGTTTTTAGAGTAGGAGGCATATTATATAAAAGCCATGTTTTTATTAGATATGACGTATGCTTAAGGTCGTTATCCTGTCGAAAGTAATTAAGAGCTAACAATCGATTTCGGACCCTTGTTGTTAACAAGAGGTTATTTCCTCAAATGTGAAAATATATAGGCTGTGTAGGTTGCCTAAGCCATTGGCAATGATTCTCTAAACTATTCCACTACCTTGCTTAAGAGCTTATTAGATATTTGAGATTTAATGCGTTTTCTGTTTTTATATATACTAAATTGAGACGGTCTAATCTTTTGACTTTAAACTTGCTTTCGTAAAACAGAGTCTGTTTCGAAATCTATGGGATTAGTTAGTATTAGATTTGTAAACGGTGATTATTTAGTGTTCTTTGTAATATTTGCGCTGATTACGCTTTGTCTGTAGGAGCATTTATCTTCGGAACTTATAGCCAATGTTGTGCTAGTCAATGTAGCATTATCTAACGTGGACGCTGTTCTGGGGGAATGTATAAAGAGATCCATTGTAATTTGTTCTACAAAAAGTCGTCCATAGTATTTAGTTTATTTTGGAGGGCGATTTATTTTAACAATACTCCGTTTTTTTAACTTCCTGGAGATCTAATAAATTGATTCTTTTGATTTTTTCTTTTTATAGCTTCAGTATATTTCTTTCTTCGAGTATTGTTTCTCATTTTTTGGTATTCGTAATTCACGAGCTTGTAGTCACTCTACACATGGGTAGTTTGGGCAAACAGCGAAATAAGTTACGACAGCCTACACATACAACAACTCGCATACAGCCAAATAAGACGATGGGGAGTTCCGCGATGCTGTCGTAACTTATTTCGTAATTATACGGTGTTACCGTTCTGCGCCCAGGCAACACCCGTGTGAACGATAAAGTAAATCTCTCAATTCCGATCTATCTGTTTTCTCTATAAGAACAGAAAAAAAAATAACTTAATTTTTTGTGTTACAAGTTTTGGGGTCAAAATTTTTTCGGATATCTCTATAATTTCAATTTGTATTCCGGGACTAGACTAAGTCACAATTTTATCAGCTGTCTCTAAATGCGTTTGAAAAAACTGATATCCTGCTACAACGCGAAACTTCCGTAAGGCTTCAAATTTACCCATATTTGTAGATCCTCTTTGTTTGTACCCAAAATTGTAGAATAATCAGTAATTCGCTTCATACCCAGCAGTCTAAAATACAGCGCAAAAAGCAAATTATAAAGCTATCAATTAACTACACTAAAATAATAAATAAAAAATTATATAGGTAGAAAAGTTTGCCTGAAAAAGTTAGGGGAGTATTTAGGGTGTGAGGGAAGTGAATGTCTGAAAAAAGCTTAATGGATTTTTCATGAGATCAATACATAATTAAAAATTATAGTTTCTGGACCTAAAAATTTTCAATGCAACGTGTAACATTTAAATCAGTAGCTATATTAGTTTAAAATTTTAAATATTTATAACTTACCACTATATCATGGTGTCAACTTAACCACTTATCCGAACTATAGCTTTTATTTATGGCCCCATACAGAAAATTTATTTTGTTTTAAACCTACACCTTTATCATTAGAACGGAGTTTCTCATACTCCATAATATTGCTGACCATATTTTCCATATTTTTACCGCATTGATAGGAGTTTTTATCTTTGTTCTAAATACCAGGTTCACATTGTCTAAGAATAATAGGTGTAAGAGAGGATTGGTTTTGTGCTTTGAGATTTGTTTGTCGGCATTGGGAAGTTTTCAAGTTCTAAACTTCAACATTTTGTTATAACGTATTCAATGAAGGAAATTTTCACGTATCCATAAACAAAACTGTAAACGTCTTTCTTCTATACCAGGTTCAAGTGTATGCCGCACCTTTGGCTTAAACGATTTAATTCTGTATTCCTTAAAAATTGTGTGTAATACACTTTTGCTTAAATCCAGTGTTTTTGCACGCTTCCTTAAAGATAATTTCGGGTTATCTAAAACTGACCCTATTGCTAACAATGTAGCTGCATCATCTTGATCGTATTTTTTCTTTGATTTCTGTACATTCATCACCGACCCAGTTTCATTGATTTTTTTAATAATCTTGGCAATGCTTTTTTTTGACATCGGCGTATTATTATCAATAGCGTATTGATAACACACATATCCAATACCATAACATTGTGTTAAATAAATATGCTCTTCTTTGGTTAACATTTTCGAAAATGCCTTCACGAAAACAGAATACTTACACATGTAAATAATCGGTTATCTTGATGTTCTTGTGAAATGCAAATAAATAAAAACCACTGTTATTTTATTTTTAAACATTCGAATTTTTATTTCAAAATTTGTATTTGGAATTTACATTAGTTTATAAACAACTTTGTTTTATAATATTTTTGAAAAATTAAAAATAAATGGTACTTATCCCTTGAAGCATTTTCATACTTTCCTAATTTATTAACAGCCTGTACATGTGATCTGAAATTTTCTTCTCGTCAATTAATTTTCTTAACAAGCAGAACTTATTATAAAGAATGACTTTTGGTCGTAAAATGAATAATAAAGATTTTTCCCTAATGGGTACCCCCATCCGCGGACATAGTATATATACATTGTAGGTATATTATATTACATGAAAACTTTGTTTACCTTTTTGTAGGTGATTTTGGTTCCAAATGCACTATATTTTCTGCAATGAATTCTAATTTACAATATTCTTAATATTAATTGTTAATAGAATATTATAAATTTTGTATTCTGTTCCTATTCAACGTTTTTGTTCTTACCTCTCCTAAATATACTTATTTGAACCCTCCCCACCCTCCTCCCCCTATGAATATCATCTAGCTACGGCTCTGCAACAGATGCTTTACGAAAAGATAATGTTGAAATCGCGGCAAACCTCATTCGAATTTCTATCTGCGTTGCTTCTTCAGGTATTCGTGGCTCTGCAGTTTTCTTTTCCACCGCTACCACTTCTTCAAATTTCGAGATTAATTGACGTACATATATACGTATCACTCACATTTGGTCGGAAAGTTTAGCGTTAACAACATTAGCTGTTCTTAATGCATAGCAGTTCTCGGCCACTTATTGTTGGATAAAAATTGTTACAACTCTCGCATAACGTGCACGCCTAAGTACTTGTGGTTTGCAGCTTGTTTAATCGTAAATTCATTAAACTGTTGTTTCATTCTTCTTTTTAGCTATAATTAAGATATTTGTTTGATTTATGTTTACCCTCTTATATACTACCTCTAATTCTTTATTTAGATTAATAAATTGTCTTGTAGCTTTTTTCTTTTCTTTCTCTTTACTTATCCATTTAACTTTGGTACTCAAGAATAGAAAAAGTTATACGGTAAAAATTACAATAAAATTGATTATTAAAAGCATCCCATATATAATACATAGAGACGCATACAAAACTACAGACAATTAATTCTACTTATTTTAAGAATGTGTTCCTTAAACTCCCAGACGGTAGTAGGCGACCTGAATAACTCTTTCTTAACCCGTGAACGGCTAGCGTTACCGTATGGCAACAGTAGCGCACATCCCTATTTAAATGAACAGCGCCCATTCCTAATTCATAATCCGCATTTAGTTTATGCCGTTGTGAGTAGTGATACTAACACATGTAAGTTGATACGGAGATATTTCCACCGCGCTGTACATGCGCTATCACAGTATTTTCAACTTATGGTTTAAATAGAAATTTCGCCGTTAACGGGTTAATTTCACGCTTGAACATATTAATCGTAATCGAGAATTTTATTGTTTGGTAACTCATATAAACGATATCCCCCACTAATTGGAGATTTTTTATAAACGGAGTTGAATCGGTTTACCGATTCTTATGTCATCGCTTTTTCTTCGCTCCCAGAACCTAATAGTAGTTCCATGAAGAACTTTCTCTATTTAGCTAATATTTCGCTATCGTCTGTGTTTGTGTGTTTTACTTCTGATGTTGTTTATTGGTTCATCTTTTCTATTCTCACATTCTTTAGGGTCCGGTACAGCAGCTTTGAGTTTCCTCCCGCGTTCTCCCCGTCTTATATCCTATCCTATAGATCTGCCATCTCTTACTATGAATTTACTTTGGTTATTGGTGTTGCTGTTTGTTAGTCTTCATATGAGCACCAGAGGTTTTTTTTTTTGTTTCTAGTTCTACTTCTAGGTTTGCCTTTTTCTGTTCGTGTCTTTACCAGTTCCGCATACTTCCGACGCTGGCTATAGCAGAGTTTCTTTAAAATATTTGCAGGGTTCCATCACTGCCGTTTTTGCAACTTGTTATTTTAGTTATCTGCTTCTGCCCGATAACTCCTTCTAGTTATGTTTTCTTGGAATTTGTAGATCCTTATATACACTATATGTTCCTAATTGAGAACTCGTCTCATTTTATGATTGTGATTGTACGCAGGTATTGTTCGCTATATGGATCGCAGGAGTTCGCAATGAAACACAAATATTGTTATATTTACCCGCTAAGACTTTAATACAAGGAATTTTAACCTTTTACCCATCTAGATAGAACTTGATTAATTCTGCTGTTGACTGTACAAATAAAATGCGAAAACTAATAGAAATTGGTTCGAAGTATTTCGAACAGCCGTCTTCTGCAATAACTATATCTTGGTCTCTCTTATCCTAATATATGTACACGGGTTTTCTCAAACTCTGAGACCAGTTTCCCCTAGTTTTCATTGATTCCATTCACGCCCGTGTAGGTATCTTCCATTCTTCCACTAGCTTCCATATCTATTGCTGTTTCTTGTCATCATTTTTTTTTTTCTATGGTCGTTTTTGTGATTTTCCTCATTTGTTCACCAATTGTACTTGTCGTGGGTGATCTTTCGCAGATAATCCTTTTACCGAACCCAACTATAGGCTTTGTTCCTCCAATCCCTTTTCCCGTTCTGCTTGATGTCTTTCTTCGACTTTTTTATCGATTTTATTATCTATACTTGGTATAAGCTTTCTTCTTTCCTTTTGTGCGTCGTTTGGACTTCTTCAATAGATATTTGTCCCCCTTAGCGCTTTTGCTTTGTTTCCTGAACGTCCTTTTTTATCCCTAATTTCTTTTTCTTTTAACCTTCCTATACTTCACGCATACGGTCCGTGAGACCGACTCATATAGTATATACGTGTTTCATATTTTGACGTGAGTATAGGAAGGTTAATGTTGGTGTTTTCAAAATCAAAGCAATGACTTAAATTTCTGTAATCTGTAGTTCCAGGGGACATCTCGCCAAGATCATTTTTTAAAGAATATTTAGGATTGTACAATCTTTTCAGCAAATATCGTTTTTCAGACCGAAACATGTATTACAGTATTTATAATTTATTTTGTGATTCATATTGCTTTGATTTTGTTCAGCCATTTTAAATTTGGATTTTCAAGGGACTTGTTGCTATAGTTTGGAATGAGTTGTATATACATCATTTTTATTAAATTCTTTTACTCTTTGTTCACTTAACCTTCTTGCATAAGGAATAGTATTATAACTTCTATTCCCACTTTCTTAAATACCTCTATTATATCATTAATGAATTCTATTTCTTATTAGTTTTTCACAAAAATAATCTTGTAGTTACATTTATTTTAGTAATTTACGACTTTGTGAAAAATAATTTAGTTTTCTACTAGTATTAGCAGTTTCTATTTTATATCTTTCTCTCTGATTACTGTTACTGCTTCATCAACGGCTTAGGCTTTAGTCTCTTTAGTCAAATTCTTCGTATAATCTGTCGACCGTATTTTTCATACTAATTTTCGCTTATTTAAATCCTGGAACACATTGATTGTATTGCTCTGTTTCTCAATTCTTTGTTATAATTTATAGAGTTCACTATGAAAGTAAATCAACAGAGGTAAAACAATTTAAAAATTCGCTTTGCCTATTGTACGTAAACGTTAACAATATTCCTGGTGAATTGATTGCAAAATTTGAGAATATATTTGTTGAGCGTTTCTAGAATAGATGCCCTTGAACCTGTTCACCATATAACCTGAATTTTATGTTCATATTTGTTTGTCTAAACTTTAAAAATATCTGCTTATTTAACTCGACAAATGACTACTAGACATTTGCTAATCGAATTTTGAGGATTTCCGAGTTCGATGCTTATTCCACTTCAGGCTGTTCAGTTATCAGCCGGGGCAAAGCGTTTATGTTTTTATGTCCTTTTAAATAACTAACATTTCGGGGTTCTGAACACTTTTCGAAGGAAATTTGTAAATTAAATTAAAATATTACGGCGTTCTTGTGATAGTAAGGAAATATTCTTTCTTGCAAATTTTGTTTTTTGTTTTTCTTCCGCTTAAACTTATAAGTTGTGAACCCACTGTGTAATTCCATTTGTAAGGGTAATATATCCCATTCGTAGACGTTAATGTGTATCCGATATTAACTCCCCTCCAATGTTCCGATATTGGAAGAGTCCATTGTCCGTGAAGCATTCTAATGCGACACTTGTGTTCGAGTGGTGTGAGTGGTAACATGTGGTTTGCTAATTCGGTTAGTTTTACTACTCGGTTCTAGATAAAAGTATTTATTTGTGCTGTCGATTTCTAATTATTCACAGACACAACGGTCGATTGTGTAATTTGTAATTACTCGTAATTATTTCTTGGGAATCTACAGCCAAGGTGTGTATTTATTAGTTTCTTCTTTTGTACTCCGTTAACATTCATTGCACGTTTAAAATGTTTTTACGGCAATAACTGTTAATAATTTGTTTTCTATGTGTGTGTTATGTACGTAGCAACAAACAAATATACAAACGTAAGGCACTTCCTTTCGTTTCGTTAAAATGGTTGCCGACGGCGTCTTTTTGCCAAGGCTCTTTTTCCATCAACGCTTTTTTCCTCTCCTAATTTTACACCTACCTTTATTGATTATCAATTTATCCAATATCTTTTGTTATAAGATTATTTCATACTAATCGTACATTTCTCTTTCTGTGATTATTCCGCCAAACAATTTAACGACATACTTTATTAATTTTATGACGCGCCTCCATCTTGAGTCCGCTTCAACGTCTCACCAATCACGTGACCGCATCGTTTATAACGGTTTTATTATGGAAAATTCCACGTTCTCTTTCGTTTTGTTTAGGCTTTTCCTAGAAAAGCGATGAACGTTTAGATCGACCGCAAGTTGTTAATCTTATTCATAGTAACAATACAGTTTTTGTTTTCTAACGGTTTTTATAGTGTTTCCTATGCTTGTACGTACAGTAGTTTGATAAAGTGGTAAGGGTTTTTACATCAATTTCCTATTCAATCATTAGGGCCAAGTGTATTAAACGTTGACGGTAATTTATATTTATTCAGATGGTTTTTTTGTCCAAATTTTGTGTTCTTGTGTGTTAAACCCGTTTTACATTATCATATTAAATTGCAGGTAAAAATTGAGTACTATTTTATAGTACAATATAAAACACTGTACTATTCTTCTGTGCAAAATCATTGTGTGAAACTAGAATCTGTCCTATTTTTATACTAAATTCTAATCTAACCCCATTTTATTGTTTACATCTTATCCAGTCCTGTCACAGTATAAAATAAACGTGGGTTTATACATTATATTATAGTCGTATCAGCAAATGTTTTTATTGAGCGTTTTACTAAAATTAAATTTCCTATTCTGATTAATCTTTTTGGAGGTTATGAGAAATATTTGTAGATACTGTGTGATACTTGTCTACCATTTGAAACGAGGATGAGAATCGTAAAATTTTTGTAGAAGTTCATAATACATATGTACATATGTAATAGCCTGATGAATGATGGAGTCTAAATTCATACAATAATCTTGTACAAGAGACTGGTAAAGCGTTTTACATTGTACTATAAAATAGTATTCAATTGTTTGGTACAATTTAATATGATAATGTAAAACGGGCTTTAGCTACAAATATAAAGTTCGTAAAATTTTATTTTAATCTTAATATAATTTTCTAAGTACTGTAAGGATATACGGTGCCTTAATACAGTTGCTTTCAAATTGAACGTTTTACACGAAAATGGAGGCAATTCGATAATTGTCATTGTTGTAAAATTTTTCCGTAATACGCACGAATGATCTAAAACAGATGGAGATTAAATATAACAATTTGAATAAGTGAAACTAAAGCCTAGTAGTAACGCTACTATGAAAAAATGTTTCAAATGGCAGGACTTTATCACCGAAAAATGAGCTGCATTTGTTTGTAACTTGTATTTACCATTTTCGTTTTATCGTATAGTATTTTGTAGTGTTAATATATAATACATTTTTCGATGGTGTTTTGTTCTTTTTCTACATACTTCGCTAATGTTTTTTCTGAAGTTGGTTATATTTGTGTTGTTCTGTTTGCTAACATTTAGATTAACAATTGAAAAAGATTTTATCCTACGTTTTTTACATTTAATTTATAGGTGCTCCCCTTCCTATGTACCCTCTCAAGAATGAAGATATGTCGCCAATATCGTGTGGTTATTTGGAAACGCCTTTGTTGAAGCTTTTATAAGTATAGCGTCCGTTTAAAGGTAATTGTTAAACTTTGCTTTTAGAACGCGCGAATGTCTATATTAACATTTTGAATTAGGGAGGGTTTTCTTCATAAATTAGCTTACAATAAGCAGTTTTCTTTTGATACAGACTACTTTGGTTTTGACTTAGTATTACTATCACTATTACTGTGAAGTAACGGCAACATTATTTATTTTATTTGACTTATTTATTATAGTTAGCAATTTTCGCCATGTGATACAGTGTCTGCAATCCTTTTTTTAAACAGAATCTTCTATTAATTCGATGCATTGATCACTAAATTATTAAGCTCATTCCGTTGATTCCACAGCTAGCTATAAGTAGAACTTTCAATGATTGCATTATAATTTACTATATTAATGAGTAGTTATATTTTCCAGGGATTTACGTACTTGCCTTGCATCATAGAGAGCATAATGGACCCATTTTCCATAGTCATCCAATGCTTTTGAAGGACTCTGATGGAACTGCTGTATAATGGCCATCCAAGGTAAGATATTCAATTTTGCTTTGGCATTATTGTATTACCAAATTATAACATTTTCGAATTAGTTCTTGGCAAGTTTTTATTTATTTAGTTCAACTCTGTAAGATATTTTTTAGGAAACGGGTTTAGATTCCAAAACATTCTTCTTTAAAAATTAAATAAAATCAACTAAAAGTTCTTTACTCTGAATAATTGTGACCTGTATTATCAAGAAAAACCGGAATGACCTCGTTCCAGACAACATAATGCGTTATCTCCTGACAATTACTAAATAGTCATTTTTGTTTCTCTTAAAGTGGACAGTGTTGCATAATCACATGCCGCTACTTATTGATTGTTTTGTAAAGGTATATATTTTTTACCTTTAGATCATTTTCCTGATGAAATTTCTTCGTATATCTTATATTTCGGGTCGACCGTGCCTCAACGTAAGTTGCCATACATGCTTGCGTATCCCAGATATCGTTTTCAAGTTGACTATTCTAGTCGTTGATTTTTCTTTTTTATAAGATTCTGACACTTGTTATTCCTTTGTTACTTTAACTGTTGCACGCGTTTGTAGTATGTTGGATACTTGTTTATTTGTTTTTATAGTTGTAGTTATTTGGAATTAGTGTTCTAAATTCTACTACATTTTTACTTCTATCATTCTTCTCCAATCATAAACCTATCTTTCTCTTAGATGTGATTTCTTTTCTTTTTTCGACCAGGTAATACAAGTGATACCTTTTCAGAAAAAATCTGTGATTTTATAATCTGAATTGATATTCTTTTTCTATCTAGTTATATTTCTGTATTTTATATGTCCGCTCAAAGATATTCATATTATGTTACTAACACCAAAACATTATCTATTTTATATGATTTATTTATCTTCAGTTCCTATTGATTGCATTGCAATATACCGCGTTAATGCATCGTTATATTTTCCAGGCTTCATAGAGAAGAGAATGGTACCAATCCAGGAGTTATCCAATGCTTTTGAGGGACTTTGATGCAGTAGGTCCATAACCGGCATCCCAAGGTAAGATATTCTATCTTGCTTTCCGTTTATTGTATGACCAAATTTTAAAACTTTTGATTTAGTTGCTCAGAATTGTTTACTTATCTAAGTCAAACATTGAAGTATTTTTTGAAGGAGTAGTTTTAGATTTTAAAATATTTCTCGTTAAATTTTTTAAGTCTAAAAGTTTTGTACTCGGAATAATTGTGGGTTATATCTTCAAGAAGAAACGGATGTACCTTTCTTCTTACAAAATACTATGTAGTCCTCCGACAATTTCGAAATGGTCGTTTCTGTTTTCCTTAAGGTGGAGTGGCGTTACATAATTATATGCCCCTACTTATTAATTTTTATATATTTCTTATTTGGTATATATTTCTTACCTTAAGGTCAGTTTTTGCACGAAGTTTGTTATATTTCGGTATGATCCTGCCTCGACATCAGTTCTCATACATCTTCGACTACTTGTGAATTTGTTTTCAAATTCGACATTCTAGTCTTTGAAATTCACTGTAAAATTTTGCCACTTGTTTTTCCGCTGTGTCTTTACCACTGCACAAGTCTGTAGTAAGTTGGGTTCAAGTTCATTCGTTTTCATAGTCATCGTTATTATTTTCGGATTTACTGTTCTATATTCTACCACATTTTTACTTCTACGATTCTACACCAATCATAGAACTGACCTTCCCTTCACTGTTTTCTTTTCTTTTACCTACCAAGTAATACAAGTGAAACCTTTAAAAAAATTGTGTGCTTTTGTAACCGGTATTGATATTCGTATTGTATTTATTGATATTTTGCTATTTCATTTGTCGAATTCTCTTCGAAGTTGTAGTGGGTTAGAGAATTCGACGTTTCGCAGAAACTGGCAGTGTAACCTGACGAGTGAACCACTGTAATTCGAGTTGAGGAAGTTCAAGTTAGGAAAATTTTACTATAGTTGCACACATCCTATTACTATGACTTAAGCCAGATAAAGATACCTTAACCAGCTTAGTTATTTGATTTCGAGGCTAATTCTAGTTAAGGGGAGGTACCTGAGTAAAAGGCGAGAAAAACAGGGATTTCGGGATTTTTATCTCAAAAACTAATATTTTGATTGGATTCAAGGTTCTTTTATTAGAAAATAATTGAGGTATGTAAGGAATTTTTTAAATAAATTCGTTGACTGGAGGCGCTGTTATTGTGGTCATCGGCAGACGTGTTGTTCGCTGACATGGCTTGTGGTGCCATGGATTCAGGGCAGTCGGTTGATCCGAAACATGAAAACGCAACGGATTCTTGAAATATCATATACGAAGGAGTTCGCACCGTAGGAAGTTCATTTTGATGGAATTGCGACCGCTTTAATTTAACATTCGTTTCTCGTTCGCAATTTTCGACGAGTTTGGTTGCATATAAAAGCAATGGTTCAATCAAATGAAAAACCCCTACGTAGCGAACGAGAAAAACTATCGAAGAATATTGTCAAAATTTGGACAAAATCGGACGTGCTGTTTGCGAGAAACATCTGGCACCGATTTTGAAACTATGTTTCGAGGTAATCGCGTTTGAAAAGTGGGTAAAGAAATGATGCGCTCGGCCGTTGAGCCGCTGCACGATCTTTCAATAAATTCTTCGTATAATTTTAGCGATTGTGGAATTTCAACATGAAATGTATTCGCAGGATAGAGATATCTTTTACCTCCCCGTTAATCAGCAATCACAGGCCCATGCATTCGTTCCTCTGAAGTACTCTTTGCTTTGTCAGCTGCGGTCCGCATCCTCGACTTCGTATTGCCTGTCGGCATTTCTCCCGACTTGAATTTCCAAGGCATCTATCACTTGGAGATAGGATTTTTCTCCGCAGTTAAAAACGCATGTGGCAATATTGGCAAGAATTCAACGGACGTTTTTTCTTTCTCGGAGGATTGTCTTTACGAATCTTGAACGTCGGTTCTTGAGATTCTATTTCGCTGGTTTTTATAGTTCATTTTATCAATTTCACTAACGAAGAACAAAATAGAACATACTGTTCAATCCTGTAGGACAAACGATACACCGACGCCACGCTTCAAAACAAAAGGCCCCAGTGTGACAGCTACAGATCCAACAGACCGCGCGCTTGATCTTCTGCCGTCTTTTGCAGAATAATACACAACTTCTTCAGTATGGCCAATTTCTATATGATATTTATACACAATATTCTTTGAACTATAGACTACAAGAAAATAAAATAAATAAAAAACGGATGTTTTGAAAAATTTACTCAGGTACCTCCCGTTAAGGAAGTTCGCGTCCAAGGGAAGTTATCGGATAATATTTTGCTTATCTTGTTTTCTTCTATGATTTTCAATCTTACTTTTTATCTCGATATTCTTCGATTTTTTGAATTCCCGAAAATAGTTATTTTTTCAATTCGTTATTTATCTCGTTCATTTCATTACCATTTGAACCTACATGGCCATTGATACCGTATTTCCTTGTTCCATCTACAGTTATCGAAATAAGTGTTCGGAAATTGAAAGGAATGATTAAAAGTTGAGTAAGCTTGAGCTTATGTCGACTGAAAATTTCGAACTTGAGTATAAAGCTGCCTAACTGTTGGCAGAGACGTTTTATAGGGTATATCTGTCAATGACCATAGTTGTTTTTAGAGTAGGAGGCTTGTTATACATAAAGCATTCCTTTATTAGAAATGAAGTATGTTTAAGGTTGTTATCCTGTCTAATGCAATTAAGAGCTAACACTCGATTGCGGACACTTGTTAACAATAGGTTGTTTCTTAAAATTTGATAATGTAACTTCGACGCTGTGTAAGGTATCGACGCAATTGGTTATAATGATTCGTGAAACTATCACATCCCCAGGTTTCAAAGCTCTACGGGTTTAGTTATACAAGATTTAGTACACTGAAATCATTTACTGTTATTTTTTTCTTTTGTCCTGGTTTCCTTCTGCCTGTATGAGCCTTAAATTTCTACGCTTGTAGCCAATTCTCTTTGATGTTATCCTGGTTCCTGTAGCGTTTTCTAAAGTCGATGCCACTTTGGCGGCATTTAGGTATGAAAGGGTCCGTTGCATTTTCTTCTACATTAAGCTGCTCACATTCTCTTTAAGTCGACGTGGTTAAAACAGTTTATTTTCAACTATATCTCCTTTTTTGTAACTTCCTCAATGTATAAATACTATGTATCGTGATACTTAACCAATCGTTTCTCATCTTTTGGTATTCATAATTAATGAGCTTGTTGATAATCACTGTGCACATGCGTGAGGAGATAATGGCGAAATACCTAGATTATTAGTACTATTAATTGAAGCTATTCATGAAGGTGTGTGGTGCTAAACTAGTTGCACTGAAAGTCCAATCCGCCCTCCAAACAAACTTTCTGCTTTAATTCGATATACACATCTGGTTTTGTAGTGTCATGCTGATCAGTCTGTTAGTCACCGAAACCATTGCAGTTTTTCAGTTGCTTCCTAACATAGTCCATCATCAACATCTTCCACTAACAGATTTGTGCGCCAGTTTGGGGGTGTACGCAGAAAACATTTTGGGGAAAGGGGGATGTTGTTTTAATTTATAAAAATAATACTGACTTATTTCAATCGGATCATTGTAATTATTCAATTGGATCAAGGGAAGCAAAATACGAACAGTAGGATGTGCAAAAGTTTGAGAAGAAGGTGGGCGGGCTATTTTTAATATACATTAGGTATGATATTCTACATACGAAATATAAAAATTTTAAATGCCCCCGAAATACTACATTCGATATTATTTATTAGTAACAAACTGATCTAATAATTATAAAAAAGCTTCTTGGCTTCTTCACCAAAGCGTCCAAGTTCTCAATTAGCGTGTTAGGAGCACACGATTCCTGCTGAATATTTGTTATAGCTAAGCAGTTCATTTTCTGCTGTGATCATCGTGTTGCGTAAATAAGTCTTGATTGTACATAGTATAGCGATCTTTTTGCTGTGGCTGTTGTCACTGGTAAAGTTGCAAACAACTGCAACATATTGTTAATCATAGGATATAAATGATAGTTTCAAATATACAAGCAATGGATAGTCTTTTGAAACACAACTTTGATTAATATAGTGATGCCCTCACATTTTCACTTCGTCAAAAAATGCATGTTTGTTGCAAGTAATATCATCTGACTCCTACAGATCTGACGATTGTTTTGAGGAAGAAAAATATCTAGACTCTGCAAAGTTTTTCTGTGTCGTACGAATCTGTTGTAAAATTAATTTGTAAAAAGGATCAAGAAACGGTAGGAAAGATTTTCTGTAACAAGCTTATGGACTGTAAGTTTCTATAGTTGTTCGCTGTGTCTGGTTTGCAAGTCTTCTAGGAATTGCGCAAGCAGCTGATGATCTCGCAATTACTTTGGCATTCCCTAAAGTATCTCTGAATTTGAACGTAATTGTTGAATTGCTGTGTCCAAATATCCACAAAGGGTACACAGGTTTCCAAATCACTGATTTAATTGCAGAGGTACATGTACGGGAAAGTGAGAATACATTATACACTCCCAGTCACGATAGTTGGGACAGTTAATATTTTTCCAATATAAGTATTTAACTTGCACAAAAATAGAAATAAAACACAAAATCAGCTATATATTTAACAAAATGTTGGTTTATGACAAAATGATAGCAAATATTATAATAATATTATATTAATATTTATCAAATACAATCATTAAACTTTCTTCTCGTCGAAGAATCCTCCTCCTTTTGCATTCAATACGGCTCGAACAACTCTGGGCATTCTTTCGATAAGTTTTGTAAGTGTGTTGGGTGGTAAACTGTTCCATTGTTCTTGTAAAACTTCCCAAAGGTGTTGTTTCGAAGTTGGAGCCACTTGTCGTACCTGTCTATCCAGCTCATCCCACAAGAGTTCGATCGGGTTAAGATCGGGACTCTGTGGAGGCCATGACATTATTTGCAAGGTATTTTGTGTTTGTTGTGTATTCAAATAATCCCTACATACTAACGCCGTATGTTTAGGATCATTATCTTGCATGAAGGTGAAATTCTCCCCTATCAATCGCTGGCCAGAAGGTACAGCATTATGCTCTAGAATATTTCTGTACTGTTCTTTTCTCATAATACCTTATATCCGAACGAGATCTCCTACTCCTGCGTACGAAAAACAACCCCACACCATAACTGAGCCACCACCATGTTTTACAGTGGGTGCTATACATTCGCGAAACATTTTTTCTGTCTTTGATCTCCGAACATAAACTCTTCTATTTCGTCCAAACACTTCAAACTTGGATTCGTCGGTCCAAAGCACATTTTTCCACTCCTCCACCTTCTACTCTAGATGTCGTTGGGCCCACTGTAATCGTTTTAAACGATTGGTTCGCCTTAGTAGCGGTTTCCGTACAGCAATTCGTCCGAATAGGTTTGCCTCTCGCAAGCGACGTTGAGTAGTGCTCACTGACACCGCGTTTTGACGGTCGCGATTGAATTCTACTGCTATTTGTGGTGCTGTCAGTCTTCTATTTCGTTTACTACTTAAAACGATTCGCTGATCATCAACGTTGATCGTAATACGAGACGGACCTGGTCGATCACGGTCATTTAAACTTTCCGTTGTACGGTACAGTTTTATAATATTGGCTACACTGGATTTTACCAGATGCACTTTTTCGCCAATTTGTCGAACAGAATACCCTTCTTTATCGAGTGTGATCACGGATGATGGCTTTTCAGCACTGATCGGTTTTCCACGCGGCATTTTCACTGTTAATACTTTCAAAATTCGCCCACTTGCACTTCGCGCGTACACGGAGACGTTAAGAAGTAAAACTGAATGGCCCGACGACCGACGTATTAGAGGGATAGAATCATAGGATAATACCTTGATGACTATAAAATCGTTCTTGGAAATACCCTTGTAAATGTTTATGACACATAAAGCATTGTAATACTACTTGAATATTTCTTTAGGTAATACTATGAAATCATTATATTGCGATTATTAGGGATTATTGTAATTAAGATTAAGTTCTATTGTAAATTCCATTAGTGCAGCATTCCTAATAATGCTCTATGATCCACTAACCAGTAATAATTACTACGCAGTAAAATTCTCAGTATTGTGTAAGATTTTGAATTTTTATTGCACAATATCCTAAATTTAACGAGATGTCCCAACTACCTTGACTGGGAATGTATATGACAGGGGTGCTTTTTATAACCGATATAAATCCTAAAGCTTTACTAGATGCTTCGCTGCCTGTAAATTCATCAATTTCGGCAAAAGAGTTGCATAATTTATAACTTATCAAACATAGGAGTTACATCTAAGTGTTCAGTCCATCGTTTCGTAAAATCCCTTTTTTCCGAATTTACTTTGCGTTTTGTCGCGACACAGATTTCGTTTTGGCGATTATCCGAAAATAAAAATTAAATATTACATTTTTGACACCAGGAAACAATGCAAGCGTGTGAAAGGACTAGATTTAAGCAAGCACTTGCACAATGTGTACAAATCATATGCGGGAATATTTCTCCCATTTTCCCTGCATAGTCGTTAACTGGCGTACTCTTTACTAGTCCGTCGAATTCCATACCTCGCAAATTATTAAGATCAAGGCCAGTATCTCTAATGGTAAGAGATTGAATTAGAGTATGAGATAAAGAAATTTCGCGATTATCGCAGACAGGTACAAATTCTAGCAAGTTCTCGTGAATAAGAAATATGTCAACTAGATCCAAGTATCTAAGTATCATATATCAAAAAGTCTACAATTCGTGATATATGTATCTATTTCATCTGCAAGAACAGAGAACAACGAATGGCTTTAAATCTGTCTTATAAGTTTTGATATCGAAAAGTCCTCGCACCATAATTTTATATTGTATCCTGGGATTAGACTAACGATAAGTCGCGCTTTTATCAGATTTTTCTAAATGCGTGTGAAGAAACTGATCTCCTGCTTCAACACAAAACTTCCATAAGACTTTAAATATACTCATGTTTCTAGATCCTCGCCCTCCTTATTCTTTTCAAAAGATCCAGTATCCATGTGCCTTTTTCCCTTTTCGTTTATATCTAAAATGGAAAAATAATCACTGATTCGCTTCATATTCAGCACAAATATAGTACAGAGAGCAAATGGTAAAGCTAACAATTAAATAAAAAGTAAATAATAGAAAAAGTTTTTTTTCTATTTACAAAAGAGTATTTAGAATGTGTTTTTGTTTTACATCTAAATCAGTAACTATATTAGTTAGTGAAACTTACAATCTATAAAATTACCCTTACCACACCTTTCGGAAATTAATACATATATTTCGACAACTAAGTTGCCATACTCAGTGGAAAACTGCGGGAAATATCACTAGCGATATCCGGCTAGTGTCCAAAAGCAAACAAAGAAATGGGTATTTGTTTTTATTTCCGAAATATATGGGAAGGGTAATTTTATTTATTTGATGTATCACTCTAAGCACGGCCTCCTTATTGTTATTTGCACAACATATACACTAATATGCAGTGGGTAAATAGACTATTTGCATCGCAAAGTTTTACAGGAAAACAATTCTAGACAAAAATTATTCTTTCAATTTTGATGTTATATTCAACATTCTATATACGAAAAAAGAACGCATAGTTATCTCAAAACACATTAGAAACTCTTAAACCCGAACACAATGAAGTATGTGTATGTACATAGTATATTTTAACTTGAAAGTAAATGCAGGTGTTGATAACAGTGAAGTACGTACAGACTTGTTCATACATGTGTTGTTATATTATAAAACACCATTAACTATACTTTGTTGCAAAATAAGTTCGAAAAAAGAAGAGCTACGTGTATACGGAAGATAATGGTACTTCATAAGGAAGAAAAGTGTTTAGTACAGCTTGTTACATTATATACGAATATTTAACAAAACGGGTAGCTTAGAAAATTTGCTTAGGTTAGGTCGCCCAAATATCTTAAATGATTGCGAGAAGCGTGTTATTAAAGTAATACAAAAGTATCCGAAGATAAGTGGGCAAACCTGAACAATTAATATCGCAGAAGAAAATAGAAGAACTGCTTGTGCAGAAACTGTATGGTAATCAGAAATGCTGGCTACAATAGAAGAGTAGCACGAACAAAACCGTTTCTAGGTGAACAGAATCGGGTAAAAGCTTTACAATTTGGCAAAGTGTATTTAACGGGGCCTGTAGAATTTGGAAAACCGTCTTGTTTTTGGATGAAAGTAAGTTCAATTTGTTCTCATTAGCTGGTATGTAGGGGTCTTGGTCAGGGGCCTCATTCACGATATTTTTAATAAAACTAACCTCAACGAAAATAAATGTATATTCTAGGTTATTACATTACGGTCACCGTTCAGTTCTCGCCGACATCTTATTCTATTCTCTTCTTATATTACTTCATGTCATTCTGTTGCCAACTTAAGAACTAATAGCACTAACAGTAAGTAATGCCAACTTAAGGTTATACCTTACAGGTAGAAGAATGGTTTGGAGGAAACCAAACACAAAGCTGAAAGTTCAGTAATTGAATCCAGCTATAAAGCATAGAGTTGCGAACGTTCTTGTTTGGGAATCTGTCATACAATGGGGTGGGTAACTTCATCGGCAATATTATGGATGCTAAATCTTATTTAAAGGTACTGCAATCTAATTTATTTGTGTGGAGAAAAAGGGCATGAATACAGGATTTGGGTTTCAATAGGACAACGATTCTAAACCCACAGCACGAATCGTTAAGGAATGGCGTTTATGCAAAGTACGAGAAACACTACCCTACCCGCCCCAAAGTTTAGATCTCAATACAAATGAGAATATGTGCCATATACTCGATCTGAGTATAAGAAAATATCACATTTCAAACAAGGAACGGCTAAAATTAAGATTGAACGAGGAGTGGACTACGATTTGTCATGAAATTACTTTAAAACTTGTAACATCCATGCCAGATAGGATACTAGCAGTATTGGAAGGAAAAGGGATGTACACCAAGTATTAATTGCATAGGAAGAGGAACGCGAATAAGTGTTCAGTATAAGTGCGCAATTAATTTGTTGTTGTATTTTCAATATCAAAATTAATATTAAAAATAACTTTGCTATTCTATGTTGTTTTTCTGAAAAATTAATACTAAGCTGTACCAGTACTTTATTGACCCATTTTATGCGAAGACACACACCACTATATCATGGTGTCGTCAAGTTCACCACTCATCTGAGCTATAACTTACACTTTGGGCTAAATGTGTGTTATGTATCAAACAATATGCAGATATATGCATCTGCACATCACACAATTTGAACTTTGTGACGTTCAAATTGTAATTCATATTGTATTGAAAGGATGCATAATTTTGAAATGCGGTAATTATAATTTTAGAAATTTTCAATTAAATTAGTAATTTTAAATTTTGCTAAAAGGATTTATCCCACTACTCACATCCATACTGCACCATCTCAAATCCTCGATTATTATTCACCCAAACTTCCAAATCGTAAATATTAGCTCGCCGGAAAGGTGTAAGGATTATTGTGAGCTATTTAACAACGCCAAACAATTGCTTTCGACTTATTACTGCGCTTACATGTAAAATAAAATATTTTGTTTTATAAGCCGTTCTTTTCTAAGCAGTGTACAACCGATTTGGAGTCCCATCCCTTCCATATTTTTAACCGTAACCCTCGGAATTGACTAACAAATGACGATCCCTTCTGTCAATCCGTTGGTGATAGATTGCCGAACGTACGACGTTGTGAGGTCCTGTTCATGTTTTCATCTACATCTTGTTGGTCGTCCCTTCCTGTACGTTAAGTGATTCGCCCGTGATTAGCGATGGCTTAGAACAGACTTCTCCATTTAAATTTTGTTTGAATGTTGTGTATGTATTTTAGATTTGCTCGATAGTAGCGCAATTATGTGCCTCCACGAAAACTTTGCTCATGTCTTCACAAGATTGTATTCGTATTATTGTATGTATTGCATTATGTACGAGAATAAGTTTTGGAGTTAAGGCAGTTGTCGCACTGATTCAATATAGTTCCCCTTTCCAACAGATGTTTTACGAAAAGATAAGGTTGACATTATTGCAAACTGCACGCGAATCTGTGTACGTTCAGGTATTCGCTTCTCCAGGTTTTTTTTTTCCACTGATCCCACTTCTGCTAATTACAAACTATTACAACATTGACTTCTCAGATTCCATTGATGACTTCCGTTGAATATCAGACAATGAAAGGTACTGGAATCACCAAGTTCTATTTATTTCGATTTGAAAGCTATTTATCAGGTGATTTCAGTCACAAATTAACGATTTAACCTAAATTTTCAGTTTGTGTGAGATTAAAGTTGATTTTCTTTGCAGTAACACTTTAAAAAGAATTCAGATAGTGAGAACTAAATTAACAACCATAGTTTTGTTTTCTGGAACGAGATTTTACACCATCACTAACATCTACACAGTAAACGTAAACAATCTTTGATGTAAGTAGCTCTCAAGTATTCCTATATAATTGAATCAGTTAATTACCTATCCAGAATTACCTTTGTGTGGTATTAATGAAAAATTAATGAAAATTGTTAAGAGCTTTTCAACGATATATTACATGCCGTGGTTGCTGTTTCTAATATCGAGTTTCGGGTGAAGGTCATTTTGGCCCATACTAAAACGGTTTTGAACATTCTAATATCTTCAAAAAAAGAGAGTGCGATGCAAGTGTTGAAATAGACACCCGCGGCTTAGATTACACGTAAGGCTTCTACTTGGCAGAGAATATTTTCAAGTAGACACCAAGGTTCATGCTAAAGTTCCTTCACTGTTCCTGCCTGGCATCTTATTTCCTCTGCGGTTTGCCTGTTGAATTCGTTAATACACCTGACGACTGTTTTCACTGTCAACGAAACATCCCCAAACCGGAGATTTAAAAAATTGAAACTATTCATGAATAGTCTTCGTGGAGGTCTTTTTTATCGGCTTAAATTCTAAAGAGGGTGAACGCAGTCTTCGTAATTTACATGATTTTAGAATTTTTTAATATAACGCGGTAATGGGTTGAAATAGTACACTAAATAAGATTATATCCGGATATTCAGTACCTCGAGTTCTATCAGTTATGTAAAAATAATGACGTTTCTATTTTAAAAATTAAGGGTGTTTACACCTATTATTTCAATAATGAACTTATTCGCGTCTTATACCTGTTACATGATTCTTTAAACTATGTAAAGACAATGTTTTACTTGTTGTGAAATGTTTATTCTCTATGGGGGAGGGTGAGTGCCTATTTCCTTGCTCTCTCTTTTATCCATTTAGCCTTGGTATACAAGAATTGAACAAGCCATATGACAAAAATTACAATAGAAAACTGAGTAAAACAACACACATGCAGATGGGCCAAGTCGGATACATGGAGAACACAACAACTAAACGCGCTAAAGGGTTTTTCATTTCACGCTTGAACATATTAATTGTAATTGAGCATTTTATTGTGTTTGGTAAATCGTTATACAACCAACATCCCCACACTAATTGGAGATTTCTTTTAATGGGAAAGAATTGGCTTAGGTACTCTTATATCATCCTTTTTTCTCGTGTCCTAACTGCGATATTTATCATTTTCATCAAAAGGTCCCCGATTTCGTAAATACAACTTTAAAGAGGTTATATAAATATGTTAAGAGGTACTCTGTCTTACACCAAAAATGAGTCGTTTTTTGAGCAATAAATACGGTCAACTTCAGAAACTTGTCTCCATACCCTATACAAAGAAATTAAGAAAAGTACATCATAGCAGTCTAAGTTTAAGATACGTTAAAATTCATAATGGTGTCGACATCAAAGTTATAATTTTTTAAAATTATATTCCGTCAGAAATCAAAAAGCATGCCATTGCTATTGTTTCAAAATAAATTAAGAAAACACTTAACGAGACATGCTTTCTCTACCCCAGATGATTATTTTAATACCAATTTTTAAACTTTTTTTTTTTTTGTTATTGTAGCTCTTTTTTTCATTGCAATTGTCTGTTTTATTGATATTGTTATGTTGACGTATTCTATACCTTTGTATTTATTTTTATTATTATGATTAAGATAATATTGAACGATATCGTTGAATACACTAACGCATATTAAATATCAATTAATTGCTAACTAGTTTCCATGTGTTTTCAAAATCAAAGCAATGAGCTACCTAAATCTATAATGTTTTGTCACAGCGGTCATTGTACGAAAATCATTGCTTAAAGAATACTTATGATTACCCAATATTTTCTTTTACAATTTATTTTATCATTTATATTGCTTTGATTTTCTTTAACTAGTTTGCATTTAGTTTTGGTACAAAGCGCTTTTACTATTGTTTGGAAATAAAGTTATATTTACATCGTTTTTATTAATTTCTTTTTCTATTTGTTCACTCCACTTTTTTTTATGAGGAATAGATCTTAATTTTTACTTCCACACTTTGTAATACCTCTATTGTATAATCTACGAATTCTATTTTCAAAGTATTTCATTAAAGTAATGAAGCCCTTTCATTAATTAGGTGTAATTTGGGAGTTTCTGAAAAATAATTTCGCTTTCTAGTAATATTAGCAGTTTCTACTTTAACGTCTTTCTCTTTGATTGCGGTTTTTACTTCCTCCATAGCTTAGGTTTTGACTCTTGCTTTTATGGCTACTACACTCATTTCCTTACCTTTTTTTTAGCTTCCATCAATTTCTTCGTATAATCTCGATCGCATTTTTCTTTGTAATGTTCGCTTATTTAAATCCTGAAACACATTGGTGGTATCGTTATGTTTCTCAATTCTTTGTTATAATTAATTGATTTAATTATGAACATCATATCATTAGAAACTTAATGTTGTTTTCAAACTTAATTGAAACTATTTTCCGTAGTTATGTACTGATAACATCTTTTTTACCTTTGTACTTACTAATTCTGTTTCCAAGAAAAGTTTTACTAGTATTGGCCGAACTTAGAACCAGACAATTGGGGCTCGTATTAACTTCAGATATCTGACGAAAAGAACTTTTCATTATCTCAATGAGAATCAGTTATAAATACAGTCCACAAAGATCATACAATTTTGTGAGCCTTAGTTATAAGCGGGTGTTGACTTGTTTAAATATAGGCCAAATAAAGTAATTTTATTATTTGTGATGTTATCAGAATAATTTAGTGGTAAGGTAAGATTTTCATGTACGAAAGAAACGGAGGTATCATTGCGCGCAAGATAATAAAGAAGTTCTAAAATAGTGCTAATAAAAGAAGGTAATAAAGGCTGTCCAAAATTGAGGTATCATTTTAATTAAAAAAAAAGACTCAGATATGAAAAATATTTTTATTTCAGTTTATTACAACTAGGTTCCGGTTAAAATTGAAAAATTATGTCGGTCAAGTGATTCCCCCCCTCCTCCTGGCTCTGCTGGCTCCCAATCTTTTACCAAAATTACGAATCACGTTTTTCAATAAACTGTCAATGGTTGATATCTGCTCGATAATGTTTGTTTTAAGCTCTTGAACTGTTGTGGGATTATTGCTGTACACTTGATTTCAAGAAACCCCACAAAAATCTAAAGGTGTCAGATCGCACGATCTTGGTGGCCAATTTACTCCTCCTCTACGAGAAATAATGCGATTTTCGAACTTTTCTTTCAAAAGATCCATACTTTCTCTTGCTGTGTGATAAGTGGCACTATCCTGTTGAAACAACGTTCTCTACGTCTAAATCATCAATTTTCCGCCACAAAAGCTTCGGATCATTTCCCTGGAGCGATTTCCATTGACCGTAATCGCATTTCCATTTTCGTTTTCAAAAGAATATGGTCCGATGATTTCTCCGGACCACAAACCATACCAAACCGTACCTTTTTGTGGATGTAATGGTTGCTCTAAGATGCGGCAATTGCGGCAATTCTGCTTGTTGACGTAGCCATTGAGCTGGAAATGGGCTTCGTCGGTGAAGATTATTTTGTTAAAAAATTATCATTTTCTTGTTTTGCAATGGCCCAAGAAAGGAATTACCGACGTAATGCGTGATCAGCTGGTTTTAATTCTTGGGTTAGCTGGATCTTATAAGCCTTTAGATGGAGATCACGATGCAAAATGTTGAATAATGTGGATCGTTTGATGTTTAATTGCTGCGAACGATGACGAATGGATGTTTTTGGATCTTCTTCAACACTTCTGCTAACAGCTGCTATATTCTCGGTTGAACGACCACTAAGTTGATAAATTCTGTTTCTGTTATCATGAACGTATCCAGTTTCTTCAAATTTCTCAACCATCAGCTTGATGGCACGATTTGTTGGGGCATTGTCTCTACCGAATTTTGTTCTAAATTTCCTTCATCCTTCCATTCCTACATCTTGAAAATTTTTGCCATCTTCATAAAACGTTTTAATACAAAAAATACGTTGTTCCTTCGTGTAACGTTCCATATTAACTAACCGGGATGTGTTTAGAATCTGAAAATAAAAATTTAGAATAAAACAACAACAACTAGAAAAAAATGGCAGCAAAATTAAAATGATACCTCAATTTTGGCCACCGTTTATATGACCCGTGGCAAACGCAGTGAGCCCTGAAAAGATTTGTCGTTTCCTTAGAGTAGAGGTTTTTTGCGATTCTCTCATTTTTTGCAGGAACACTGTTACAATAAAGTAAGATACTTATTGCGCCAAGGGCATTAGAGCGTCAATCTTTCGCTCTAATATAAAAATTGTTGAATTTTGGATGACTACAAATTGACTGCAAATGATCTATACTTCATTAACTTTAAGAGTGCATCCGAGGTTGTATTAGGGCTATATGCTTACTTTATTATTGTACAGAAATTGTATAGCCCTATCACGTGCAAACATTCGCCTTGTTGACAAATTTATATTGCTTTATATTCCGAATTTTTCGTCTATAAAGATGGTCAAACTGTTCCGCCTGATTGTTTCTGCCAAAGCAACTATTTACTGGCAAATTATTTGATACTATCTTGTGCTATTTTTATTCAATTGAAATATTCTACACTTATATCGGTTGGTCTGTTCTTAACTCTGACTGTTATTCACAAAAGTGTTCATGATAAATAAGAGAGTTTAACATCTGATAAAAAATAAAGGATATCGTTACAGATTTTAAATTTCAATAACAGAACCAGCAAAGAATAAATTCCAGAAGGGTGACTGAAATACAGAGGATACTGTCTTCTTATAAATGAATATAATGAAAGTGAAATTAATAATTTTTTTTTGATTACTTCAATACTTTATTTGTAAAATGGCAAATATATGAATCTACATTTTCTCAATTTTAATTACAAAAAATTGGAGAGTCGAATTTGACAGGTTCTACTGTGTTCATTCACTTTCAACTAATTATAATTCAAAATCAGATTCTCATGATAGTTCGAGTGATGATGCTGTATTTAAAGTAATAATGAATTGTATCTTTATCACTTTTCGAAAATTATTTGGGCAATCGTAAACAGTGTGTTAGAATTGGTATCAGCACATCGGATCTTCTTGATGTTCCCCTTGGGGTTCCTCAGGGATCTATTGTTGGGCCTATCCTGTTTACAATATATACTTCTCATTTCTTCTATGGACTTAAACACTGTAAAACACATGTTTATGCAGATGATACACAATTGTATTATTCCTTTCGGCCTACTGATTGGAGACTAGCTGTTGACAGCATTAATAAGGATTTAAGCTATCTACATCGAATTTCTGTGGAACACTGTTTGACGATAAATCCGGATAAATCAAAAGTAATTCTTTTGGGCCCCAGGAAAACATGTTGCAACATCTCTTGTGTTTTTAATATAGAAATTAATAATGTCAAAATTCCACTTGTCGAAAGTGTAAAAGCCTCGGGCTTATTTTAGATAATACGCACAGATATCGGAAACAGATCTCGCTTTATATTCGTAATGCTTATCTTAATTTGAAAAAACTGTTTCCTTATAGGCACGTGTTTAATGAAACTATTAAAAAAATTATGGGAAGCTTTTGTCCTCTCACAATTCGCATACTGTGTACCAATTTATCATTCAGCTCTGGATACTTTTACTCAAAATCGCATACAAAAAGTGCAAAATTCATGTTTGAGGTATATTTATGGCATACGTAAATTTGACCATATTTCCCATAAATTGGACTGTGCCCGATGGCTCAATATGCATGATAGACGGGAATTTCGCTGCCTGGGCTTATATCATAAAATACTATCTTTGAGGTCTCCGCCGTATCTGCATCAAAAGATCACATTTAGAACAGATGTACATAATCTCAATACAAGATTTCTCCACCACAACATAAAACGGCACTTTATGAAAGATCCTTCTCATTTCAAATCTATATATTGTACAACAGTCTACCTATTGAAGTTTCGTGTAGTACCTCATTTAGTAGCAGTTTGAGGGAATATCTGAGAGATGGGCGGGGTTCTGGTGCACGCAAGTAGTTCCTCATTTTGGTTTACACTTTTTAGACAGGAATGCTATTTACTTTTCTTTAAAAACTGTTAAATATTTTGTAGCTTGAATTGGTATGAATTAGTAGTAGTGCTTTTCTTTTCTTTTCTTTTTTTTATTTTGCCTCTATTTGCATCATCGAAATCTTTTAGATTTAGGCAGTGTATGTGTGTATATGTGTATATGTATATGCATATATTTGGGTGTGCATATATGTATTCTAATATATCAAGGTTGAGTTGCAAAGCAGCATTAGCTGAACTTCGCCTTGAGATTGCGACCTTCACTCTCTCGTGTGTATATGTATCTATATCTTGTAGTAGTTGATGCAATAAAGACATTATTATTATAATTGTCCCACCTTATCTTCAACTATATTATCCAGATCATACATTTTCGTTTCTTCCGTGATGGTACGTTTTATATAATTTGTCCGTGCTTCTACATTTACAAGGTTAAGTCCTTCACGTCAACTTCAATTTCATAGACTTGTGAGCAGCCTTCGATACAGTAGATAGAGGGAGTATAGATATCTGTCTAGAGAAACTAGAGGTTTCAAGAAAAATGGCCAAATAATTAATAGTCTATTGTCACGTTAGGGGGATAGTACAAATGAATGGAAAAAGATCATTAGATTTTGAAATGCAAGTGGGAATAAAACAATATATTTTTTCGTACGGTCGAAAATCGATTCGTGTGCACCTAGCCTAAGTAATCAAATTTGAATGAACTCACTTCGATTTTTTCACTTGAGGTTAAGTTACAGCCCCTGCCGGAACTAGCGTTTATATTTATACATATAACTAACTAACTTTCTGGTGTTTTGAAGATTTTTCGTAGCAAACCTGAAAGTTAAATAAAATATTACGGCGGTTCTGGGATGGTAGGAAAATATTGTCTCTTGCAAATTTTATTTGATTTCTTCCGCTTTAATTTGGCGTGTAAGTTGTGAACGTACTGTACAGTTCCACTTGTAACGGTAATATATACGCTTTAATCATAGACCTTATAGTACTATAAGGTCTATGGCTTCAATAGATGTTTGTCTGTATTCGATTTAACCCCCCACCCTCCTTCCTCGAACGTTGCGACATTGGAAGAGTCCACTGGACCACTGACCGTGAAGCATTCTAATACGCCACTTGTGTCCGAGTGGTCTAAGTGGTAACATGTGCTTTGCTAATTCGCTTAGTTTTGCCAATCGTTTCTAGATAAAAGTATTTATTTGTGTTGCCGATTTCTAATAATTCACCGACACTACGCTCGATTGTGTAATTTGTAATTACTCCTAATTATTTCCTGGAAATCTACAGCGAAGGTTCGTATTTATTAGATTCTTATTTTGTAGTCCGTTAACTTTCATTGCACGTTTAAAATATTTTACGGCAATAACTGTTAATAATTTGTTTTATGTGTGTGTGTGTAGCCTGCGCTGCGTATATGTAGCAACAAACAAATATACAAACGTATCGGCACTGGTTTTCGTTTCGTTAAAATGGGTATGCCGACGGCGTCTTTTCCCAACGTTCTCTTGCCATCGACGCTGTTTCTCCTCTAACAATTTTACAACTAGCTTTATTGATCATCAGTTTATTCAATATCTTTGGTTATTAGATTATTTAATACTAATCCTATTGTTTTTTTTCCTATGATTATTTCGTCAAGCAATTTAACGACATATTTTTTTATATTATGACGCGACTCCATCTTGAATCCGCTTCAACTTTTCACCAATCACATGACCACGTCGTTTATAACGGTTTTAGTACGGAAAATTCCACGTAGTCTTTCGTTTAGTTTTGACTTTTCCTAGAAAAGCGATGAACGTTTAGATCGACTGTGAGTTGTTATTTTTATATTTGGTGACATTACAGTTTTTGTTTTCTAACGGTTTTTATAGTTTGTTTTTCGGTTATGCAGCAAGTATGTATGACCAGTTGGTCTGTTGTTTAAGAATAAATTGGTTAAAGTGGTACGTTTTGAAATATTAATTACTTATTCAATTATTTGGTGCAAGTATTTTTTTACTGTTGATGTTAAATTTTATATAGGTATTCCGATATACTTTTTGTCGGAATCCCTCTTTTCTGGTTTGGCAATCAATTTTAATCGTAATGTCTCGTCGAAAGTTTAGGGATACTCTGTGCTTTGAATATTTCACTATTTTAGAGGATTTTGTGCCTGATTTGAATTACGAATAAGATTCCACAACGTATAGAGATTAGATATAAAGATTTGAATTAACGAAACTACAGGGTGTAAGCCCCTTTAAGGTGGAATAGGTATGTATGCCTCCTTTCTTTGGTACTTGTATTTCCCTTTAATTTTTTTATTTCTTCTGCCCTTGTGAATAGATAATCCTTTTTTTTTAGTGTTAGTGATGGTAACATGCATTTGTATTTATAGCATATTTCCCCAACATTAACTCCGGCGGTTGTCATGTTTATACTTTTGTTTGCTAAACTCTATTTTATGGCTAGTTTTGGGTGCTCAGTATGAATGAAGTCTGGCGGTGCAGTGGAGGGCAATATAAATTCCGTATGTAGGGTTTGTTTCCTTAGAGAACAGCACATTACGTCATGAAAATATGCGCGAAATGTGACGTTTCATTGACTTTCGCTAGTCGGTTGCCATGGTAACGTATACAGAACACCAAATTTGATTCATTGTGCCGCTGACGTAATGTGATCTTCTCTAAGGAAACAAACTCTAATATACCAGCCACTCTTGAGTAGTAAAAAAATGACTGCTTATATTTGATTACATATATCAGAGGCGTATTTGGTATATCTTTTTGGAAATTACTATATTTTTGATCATTTCTGTAGCTTCGTTACTGAATTCAAAATTGTGTGCGCCATTGGCGGCCATACAGCCCCCAAAGGTAACGAAGTAACCATTGTTTTAGAATAGCAGTTACCCAGCAAACATTTTTTAAGTTTTGTGGACAGTTTAAGTTGTTAGTTCCGGCAATAGTGGAGATACTCGCCGATTTTTAAGCACATTGCATGCGAATATGTTCACTCTTGCCGGAACTACCAACTTAAACTGTTCGCGAAATTTAAAAAATTCTTACTGGGTAGGTGGTTCATGGACGACCATTAATTGATGAATATTGGCAGCGATAATGAAACCTTAGTTTTAGTTTTCACACGTAACTGAAATATCACGAAGTCGCAGTGTTCCTGAAATAGTTGGTATTAAAGTATATATGGCGGCATTTAAAATTAAGGCTTCATTTTGGTCATGAATCAATTGTCATCAGAAAACTTATTTGCCATCTTTAACTCTAACTTACTTGCGTTGCTATTTCTCGTGCAATAAGTCGTCTATTACGTTCGCCAGAAATCACAGTCTTCCTATCTTTAGTCGAAGCCGTTATTCTGGATTTTTCACCTTTGTTTTCATTGTAAGACTTCCATCGGCTTTAAATTTGTTATAGTCAACTGCTCTTGGTATTTTCATTTCCCTCGTAATCTGGCGATTACTTCTGCCACTTTTCTGATGACCCATTATTGTAGAGCGTGTTTCAATTGAAAGAAAAATCCTTAATGTCACGTCGCAGATATCTTCAATTTAATGTTTTCGCCGAATAATTTAAAAGTTTACTAAAAATCCGTCGCGTTCTTCACTAAAATACTGTATCGTTTTCTAATGATCTAAAAGAAGAATTAGAGATTAGATTATCTACTTCGGTAAATCCCACCCGAAAGGGGTGCATGACTTTTGCATTTAGTATTTATGCACCCTTATTCCGATAAATTCTGTAAATTTTATGTTTACAGCTACTAAATATGTTTGTAGACAGATAGAGTATCAATAAAAGAAATATCAAAATCATTTTACAAAACGAATCTGCTTAGGAATACGTAACAACCAAAACTATGAGTGGACAAATACTTTTGAGGGATAGTGTACATTGAAAAATTCGAAAAGTTTAATAATTTTCGCTTTTGTTAATCTTACAACTGAAAATAGTTTTGAAGATATTTTCCACCCACATCAACATTATCATGCTATTATTATATTTTATAGGCATTCACCTGTTAAATGTTGTTCCAAAGGATGAAGACGTGACTGTTTCTTCGAAATACGCCCTTCTACCTCTGAAGGATTTTGCTTCCCAAGGATGAAAACATGATTATTTCTTTGGAATACAGCCTCCTACCTCAGAAGGACTTTTATATAATAAAAATTCAAAGGTGATTATTTTTTTATTTTATTTTTCAGTATTTATTTCAATGTCGATTATTTACATAATGTCGGCACCATGAATGTTTACAGTTACGTTTTAATTGTTTATGACGTACACAGTGTAGGAAGACATATCTTACATACTACTATCTCGTTTGCGTATGCGAAAAAGTTTCCGATTTTTATATAACGCTTGTCTTAACTCTACTGTTCATTTGATGACGTAACTGTAAACATTCGCGGTGCCGACAGTATATTCGGACCGGCACAGGAAATTTTTGAAATCAGACTATGCTATATTAGCATGTTTATTGCAATCATTTTCTTGTGATTGGTTTTACCTATCATTAATTTAGTGAACCTTTATGAATAAAAATACGTAATTTGAGTTTTAAATAATATTTATGTCTATGTTGTAAATAACATTTTTTTACTTATCATGCCACCTTCTGATTGATATTCAATCCTGGAAACAGTCTAGTCAGCAGTATTTCCTTGTTGATTTCATAGGTAAGAAAATAAAAATAAATATCCTTACATGCTTTGTGTTAGTACTTGCATTTATATAGGTGTCATCTATCGTGGATGTTAGAAGTGAGAATGTGGCCGTCGTCATCCATGCCGTCTCATGTTCTCTTAGATTTGTGTCACATTCGAAGGTAAGACAATAAATTTGAATTTTACTCTATTTCCTGTACACCCATTACCTGCAGCTATCATCTCGATAAAACTTCTCGTCACGATTATTTGTTATATTGGAATACGTACATTTCGCTAACAACGGTCTTCAAATCGTACCCTCTCCTCTCTCCCAAGATGCCAGAGTCTCGTTGCGAGAAGGACCTATCACCCAATATTATAAATAATTGTATGATGAGCTTTACCGATGTCATGTAGGTTCAGTAATACTACGTCATTGGTTTTGTCAGGTGTTACCTGTATGAATTGGTACACAGAGGAGTACCTTTTACAGTAATCGTCACTTTCTGTTCGATTAGGGCGCATACATTTTTAGTCGGTTCATGCCGAAGTAGGCATGGGAGATATTTGTTTATGTCTGACAGAATTAACAATTAGAATTTAATTTTCCATTATCGAATGTGTGTCTGTGTTCCTTATTATTCTTTAACCCATTCTCCCTAGAATAAAGAATTGTTACGTAAATT
This sequence comes from Chrysina gloriosa, assembly GCA_038088585.1. Lineage (NCBI taxonomy): Eukaryota > Metazoa > Arthropoda > Insecta > Coleoptera > Scarabaeidae > Chrysina > Chrysina gloriosa. Next base: position 29,816,429 of record CM076091.1, read on the forward strand.
CTTATTTCCACAACGGTTAAGGTTTAGATACTGCAGATTGTACTTCCAGAATTAGAATCATACATTAATTGACAATATTAAGTAGAAATACACGTTCTACGATCCAGTCACCCAGGACGACAATACTTTGAACACCAGATACAATACATTTATTGTTAATGACGATTACCAATACAACTGTTGTTTATTGAAGTAGGGGGTGGGGTGCATTCGGTTCTCCATGAAAACCAGTGAGTTTACACATATGCATGTACAATCGCGCTCCTTAAGGAAGAAGAGGCCACAAAAGTCTAAATGGATAAGCAGAAATTATTTTTGAACGGGACTATACTTAGCAACTTTACAACCATTTCAATACAATATCCAGTACGCAATTATTGAAGTGTGCAACTAATCTCTTTTCAGTCTATTCACCTTTTCTTTACGAGGGATTAGTTTTATTTTGCACAATTACGCCTGTTGGAATTCTAAAGTTTATTACATTTTGCGTGCTAAATGGCTAATGAGTAGACTGATGCTTTATTATCGTTTAGTAAAACTAAAAATACATAAATTGATGGTGCTTCTAACATCACATACAAACTGACAGGTCCGCCATCTTTCACTGCCAACCTTGCCTTCTGGTGTCTATCAGTGTGGCCACTCCCTGATAGTTTTCATCCAGGTTATTTCTCAAAATATGTTTTAATGTCAATAGAGAAAAGTCTTGATATCCTGGCAATTTTCAAATGGAAAATCAAAAAATTTCTTCTAAAATTGGAAGATCAGTATAAACTCTTCAAACAACAGCAACTCTAATTAAGTCAGATCTCATGTCCCTCTCTTGATGTACATTCAAAATTATTGCGAAAATTTCAAGTATATATGTTACGTATGCATACACATCAAATAAATTTGGTCTTTCAATATGAATTATTGCTACAACCCAAATTGTAATATTATGTTTCCTCACTAATATTGACTGTCGTACATACCGTTTCCACTTCTAAATGGAGTACTAAAATGAAATTTGTTCTTTTCACTTCAAATTCCTATTACTTTAGGTCCAAATACCTCTGTATCTTGATAGCATTTCTTTTATTGGACTAAGCGCGTGCGGCGGGTATAATTTGTGGTAGTTGGTTTGTTTTGTTTTATTAGTGGACATAATTCTAACATAATTTTTGTACCCAGATGAATTGGAAGGAAGTGCAGATGAATCATGGCAAGAACCAGGCAATGAATCCTCTTATACTGCGGCTGATAAGGTAAGGCTATGCTAGGAATGATTAAATTATTATTCTCAAATGTAATATGTTTCCTTTTCTAAAATTTGTAATTTTAGGTAAGTGGTATATTCTTCATGGTTCAATAGAGTGATAGGATGTGTATATTCTCATTACCCAAAGATGTCTTGGATAGTCCACTTGCTTCACACAGATAAGTTTTTACCTTTATAATATTCATTTACCTCTACAACATTATCTGCGAACAAACCTAGTTGAATGACTAGTTCGATATTAGTTTAGATAATTAAATTGCTTGTACTTCACTTGGGGTTTTTAAATAACGCAACAAGAAGAAACAAGACTTTTAATATAAAACTAAACTAGATGGCTTGATTTTAACTTGGGGTTTTTAAATAAAACACCAGCAAGAAAAACAAGTCAAAGGTTCGAATAGTAATGCTTTGTTTCTTAAACTGGCGAGACATATATACGTTCGGGTTGTTTGATGTGAGAAATGGCAAGTTGTAAATTATTATGTTTGTGAGGTGACCTTTTCTGTATTACTAAAGCTTTATCTTAAGGCTACGGGTGTATAGACGGATTTCCTTAGTCTATTCACATAGCAAGTTATAAATCATAACGTCTGTGAGGCGACATTCTCCATATTTCTAACGTTATATAACTATCTGAAATCTTCGTGGGGTCGTAGTTTTCTATATTTCTTGTATATTTTGTTATGCTGGATTGGCCACGTTCGATTAATATTGAACCCATTAGACAAAAGGCATTTCGAATTTTCGAAGATAATTTAGAATTGTCTATTTCGACAAACGACTCCTGTTCTAATTTTACCGTTTTTACATCTATAATTTTTATCTACTTCTACAAAATTATCTGCGGACAAACCTAGTCGTGCGACTAGTTCGATATTAGTTTATATGAAATGTTCGTAGGGTCGTAGTTTTCTCTATTTCTTGTATCTTTGTTATGCTGGATTTAGCCACGTTCGATTAATATTGAACGCACTAGACTAAAGGCATTTCGAATTTTCGAAAATTATTTGCAACTGTCTTTCGACAAACGACTCCTGTTCTAATTTTACCGTATCGTATTAGCGATTTCTACACTTACTCATACCAACATTTTCGATCACAGGTCATCTGCTGTCTTGTAAACAAATTTTGACACTGAAGCCTTTGTAAAGCTTCATATTTTTTGTGGGCTTACACGAACCTGATGAAAGGTAAAGGAAACTGTTCGTTGGTAGGATCTAAAATAATCAATAATATCCAGATTAATAAATGTATATCGACATTGCAAAGTACTGCACTTGAAAGCAGTTGCTGCTGCTATATGATTGGTATAATTTAAGCGTATTTGCTTGTACAAATTTTCATACCGATTTTTTCTTGTGAAATATTTCATCAGATTAGATGATTGATTACTTAGTTACTTCTTTTCCAAATTAATGATTTATGTTTCTTTTTTAAACTTTTAGTTATGCCCATCATTCGTTACAATGCCGATCTTGCTAATACATAGGTCCATTATTCGCGAGTTTATCAAATTTACAGTGTTACATTAGTTAGAATTTCACTAAGGGTGAATTAGAGTATAGAACTGTGGCATCATTGTTCTCTACTAACTCTTGTTGGTAATGCGATTTGTAAGTAAAAGATAAGAACTGGAAGATCTTTCCTTAATTCACCCATACTGAAATACCCATTATAGGACTAATTTATATGTAACATTGTCGGTTACATAGTACCACATACAAGTGAAGCAGATAGCTCATCCAGCGCGTTTACATAAAATCAGGATCGTTTCCTAGATTATAGTTTGTTATGGTGTAACATGCGAATCGTTTTCATTTGAAGGCAATTCCTGTAGTCAAATCTCTTAAGGATGACTCATCGGCCTCACTTATCTGTGATACTACACAACTAGAGTTGCTTAATTTGCGCCAATAGTACTACAACCATCATAAACGACTGTACTAGAATAGCAACATTGCGATATAGGAATACAGATGGCTTAATCATATTCATTGAAACTATTAAGTATTCGTATAGCGCAATGTTGCTATTCTAGTACTGTTGTTTGTGATAGTTTCAGTACTGTTGGCGAAACATTGGGCAACTCTATTAACATAACTGATATCGCTTTAAATGTAGATTGTGATGGGTTGGCGTATGAAGTATTCAAATGCTACGACAGTCACTATCAATTTTCCGTTTCAACTGAGTTAAAAGATTGAAGATACACTGTGTGTTTGCGTATCTGTATTTGTTGTGTATCTACATTCATTCACGCTGTGTTTTCTTTTGGATCTCGTTCTAATGATCTAAGTGTGTTTATTTGTGCGTTCGGATTTGTGTAGGCAGCGTCTGACGTCGTCGAGGCAACGCCACCAGGGACGGACAAAATTCGCTGAGCGTTTCTGGTCGTTCTAATGCGAAGCCAATTGTCTCCGCGTATATCGGGTGTTTACATTTTGTTGCCTTTGAAATTAAATGATCGAATGTCCGAAGTTGATGCTAGAAATTTAGGGTTGTTGAACTCTGCAATTGACCGACAGATTACATTGAAAATTAACCAGCACTAATACTTATAAATAGAGGGCGGAACTAGGGTTTTAATTTTCTTGTTTATTTTTTGTTTTTCATTTATTACCTGGTCGATATCCAATGTTTGCATAACTTTAAAACTTAGTAAAGCAATATATAATAAATAATGTGAATAAAAATCTAAAGAAAAAATAAGGTAAAAAATTATAACTTTAACAGTACAATACAATGTTCCAGTTAATCAGAATATTTTGTTATTTTGCATGCTTATGTGAAGGTACAGAATACTTTGATTTATGAAATGTTACGGACAATTGGCATGCGAATAGCAAAGGACGGTGTTATCTGGAACAAACTTCCAACTTTAGTGATCTGGGAGTAGTCACAATGTGAGGATCGTTTTGGGCCGTACTGGGCGTGCACTGGGCAACGGCCAATAGCGCGAGTACTCCTTATGTGGATGGTTAAGCGCTTTAGTTTTAAAGTTATGCAAACATTGTATCGACCAGTATATATTTTTGTTTAGGTTTTGTATGGAATTTTGAATTACTTCGATATTGTTGACTATGTAATTAATAGTAGCTTCAATAATGTGCTCGCAAAATTAAATTTAATTACGAGAACTAAGTTATAAATACCAATTTTTCCAATATCGTTAGGCGAATTATGTTCATAAAGTAGTTGCTTCTCTGAACGATCTGCAAGTGCAAGTGATAAATGTAATCTACATCCGTGTGGTCATTTATCGTGAAATTTTTATAGATTAAACTCGCGTGCAAGGAAATATAGCAATATCTTGATAGTATCATGAAAATACTAGATGTAAAAGGAAATAATCAATCAAGTCTTATAAATTTATATCATTTGGCGGGATATACATTGAATAGACAACTATTAATCTTAAATTTGAACTTGCTTGTTAATTAACGTAGAAATCGATCTCGCATTTTTATCCCCCTAAATAAATGCAAAATCGTTCTGAAAGTATTTATCCTTTAATAAAGTCGCCTAGAATGTGTAGTAGATATCAGCATTTTGTGTAGGTATAATCTTTGTTTTTACTAGCTGTTAATTATTACTTGCGATCAGTTACAACCTTCCTTGCAAATTAATCCGAATTGAATTATGGAACTGCTTTCACAAGAGGTATTTTCAATTTACCTATTTGGCCGTAACGTTTAACTTGCGAATTATTTGATATCAATTTATTTACGCTGTGCGCAGCTATGCATTTAATTTTTGGTTACAGTTTGTAACAGTACAGTTTACAGTTTACAGTTTAGGTACTTAAAAGGCTCTTAGATTGCAATTTTTGTCGTTGGAATGCCAACACACGCGCAAGTGTGGGTAGTTATAATTACGTAGTATCACAGATCCAGCAATTTATAATAAATTAATAGATAAATAATAATATGTGAATCAGCAAATAAATAATTGCGGATTTTTTAAGAACATCAAGTACAATTTTGTCATGTACAGGAAAAACTTAATTCAGTAATCTTCAACTTTTAAGTGGCACCTTCCACGTTCTTAAAGCTCTTAGGTTTGCTTCTGGTTGCAAACTGATAACGTTATTATAAATAGCTATTCCGATATCGGCTATGGATATTGTTTGAGCTGATTCATCCTTCTCTCCTCGATTTATTAATATTGTTGTGCACAACCCCTACTTTAACTGCTCAATGTTAACAACTTAACTACATCGTCTATGCAATGAATTCTGCAATGACTTGGTTGCAAAACAAATAAATCGTATTCAAATTCTATTGGATGCCATTGGTAATTACAAATCTCGACTGTCTCTATATTTAATTTCAAGGAAATAAAGATATCGTACTTCTGGTCTGGATTTTTATCATTTCGGTTTTTATTAATTTCTTCGAATAAAGCGGAGTATGCTGTAATAAAGCATCAACTTGATTATACGATAGGAAATATACAGTTACGAACATTTACTTCTACATCTGGATCATTTTGTATCCATTTATGTAGCTAATTTTAAATCAATTTGTGTATTGAGGTTTTCTTTTATTCAAAACGTGGGTGTCATTTGCTGACAAAAGTCGTTTCCAAATTACTATCCTTAGAATTATTCTATAAGATAATATATATTTTCAACTTGTTGCAAATTTCACCTGTCATTAGATGTCCCGATGGACAACTGTTTATTATTGTAAATAGAACAATGTTTTTCGTTGTTTTTTATGGGCTGATTACAAACGCAGTTTTTTTAATAAGATAAATTTTTTTTTTTTTATGACGGGAACAGCTGAAGAATGTAAAGTACGAAATAATTGAGGAATATGTGAAATTTATTGTGGCTGTAGAGAATAATGGAATGCATCTATTTTTTTATAGCAAATTTAATGTAGCTTATTAATTGACTACATTGTCACAGTATATTTTTACTAACCAATTTTGAAGATGACTAGATGGTTTCCAAAGTATGATACGAATAATGGTCCTACAGGTGTCTCCAGCTATATTTCCAAACAATACTGCAAACAAAAGTTGCGTTCAACTAATTTTACAACCACTACTCAATAGCATGATTACTATTTTCTAACCAAACGATACGATTTCTGTTTAATATTATTAGGGAGTTTAGCGTTCTCGCGGGACTTGCGTGTTACAGAAGCTCCAAACTACATTTTCTAATACATTCGAAAGTAGTATTTATTTCGTATCGTTTTTCTCCCAATTTCACCAGATTTCAATCTACTTTGATAAATATATTTATTTTAGCGGGATTTCTAAATGATTGAGGTAAATTAAAGATCCTTCTAATATAGCTGAGCAAAATCCTCGTTCGCTAAAAGGAAATTTGTCATGTACATGATTCATGTTAAATCGGCATAAATATTTAGTGTACTACATGTCATTACTTTCTTATGAATCACTATGTTATAACTCTGCTCATGAAACTGATCTATCCGATTTATTGTCGCAAATTAATTCTTTTGTTCGTCTATGATTTTTTAGTGGCAGTACTAGTGGCGTACTTATAACAATCACTGCCAATTTCACTTTCAATAACTCGCCGTACTTTACGGCTCGTATTTCAAAATCGGCTAGTAATCTAACCAATATATGTAAATTTACACTTGTCGGTAGAAATTATAAATAGCACAACGTTCCCTCCAGTGTGTGAACAACTATTGGTCTTATTTTAGGTATATTTTTCATTTTACTCGATATTTCCTCATTTCGTTAAAAGATGTCTTAATTTGGTCTGATAAATATTTGTTTGTTCTGTTTATTGCTTTCATTACTTTACTCACTAGACCGAATGCAATTTTAGTATAATTTACTTATGTGTGTACATCTCTTTGATAAAGACGTGCCCCAATAACCGAAATAGCTAACATCTGCATAAATAGCGGTCCTTTCGTAGTTACGAATTGAAAGAGTTCAAATACAGTGGAGTGGAAATTAGGTATCTATTATCATTAATACGGTATGAACCGCAATTACAGTACCTTTAGTGCTTTCAAATATATTTACATACGTATGTATCAATTCATACATTGCTTTTCCTTCATTTTCACTTCCGCTATTCGTCTTACTACTACTTTCATCCTTCCTTTTTCTTTGGCATACCACGCATTTCAAGGATCATCCATTTCTTCTTTCTATTTAGTGTTAATTTCGTCATACTTTTACTCTACGTCTGCACTTGGCGCACCTATTTATTTTTCATTCAAACCATGCTTTACTGAAGTCTTTCACCATGTTCACATTTATTGTGCTAAGAGGCGCACTTTCCTACTTCCAAACTTATTTATGTAAAAAGAAAAACGTGTTCGAGTTATTTTGTCCGGTGTCTGCACTTTTCTTTTTGTTCTGAAAACGTCATTTAGTAGATAGAATATTCCGAATATTCCGATGAATAGGTCACGAAATTGTACCCTGTGCCATGTTAAACTTCGTTTAGTGATCTTGTAATACATATTTCATCGAGATCCTTCGTTGTACTGGTTTTTATATTACATTTGTCGTTAGAAATTCCATGTAGATTTCCTAAAGGTTGCCATGCACATGTTGAACATACGTCCATCAATGTAAAGCTGGTGAGAAATTCTACTTGAAATATTTCGGGAATAATACAGGTATCCTTTTTCTAAAGCAAACCAAACTAGTGTATTCCGGTAGTACCATAGCAGCTTACGACACGCCTTATCCATTTTCGGCAGATTAGTGATTTTTTTTTTGTGGCATTTGAATTTAGTAGCAATATTTAAGATGCCGGATGGGTAAAGAATAAATTTCTTCATTCTTAATGAAATTTATCCTAATTTTATTTGATAAAATTACTAATATTTGTTAAATGTTTGTGAGAATGCAATCACTTTCCATTTCTTTTCTTTTTAGTATACTGCTTACAAGTATTCCGAGTTGCACAGACTTCCGAAATTACTTTATTAAAAAATTCCATTGCATATTTTTAAAGAGTTATTACCTGGGTTGCCTTTTATATTTCGGGATTAGAGAACAAAAACAAATATTAATCATCGAAAATCACTTTATTGTTTTTCAAAATATTCCCCATGAAGATCTATACACTTTTGTATGCGTTTGAACCAATTGTCGAAGCACTTTTGCCACTCTGATTGAGGTATCTCCAAAACATGCATTCTGAATGCAGCAACCGCTTCTTCAGGTGTCGAAAAACGTTGACCTCTCAGTTTGTTTTTACGTACGGGAATAAAAAGAAGTCATTCGGTGCCAAGTCAGGACTATACGACAGATGACTCGTCAAATCGATGTTTTGGGTGCTCAAAAATGCAGTTGTTTGAGCCGATGTGTGAGAGCTCGCATTGTCGTGGTGAAGAGTGATCCGTCTTCGGCGGTTGGTTTTCCTGATTTCTTGGAAGACAACTGGCAAACAAATGGTTGTGTACCACTCAGAATTGACTGTTCTGCGTTGTTCTAGTGGTACGGTTGCGACATGTCCAGTTTTTCTGAAAAAGCAGGCGACCATTTGCTTGGAAGTGCTTCGTGCGCGAACAACTTTTGTTGGATTTGGCTCATCTTGAAACACCCATACAGTCGACTGCTGTTTACTTTCGGGCTCATACGCGTAAATCCACGATTCATCACCTGCCACGATGTCATAGACGTGTTTCGAAGCACCGAGATCGTATTTTTGAGCATTTCCTTCGACCAATCGACACGAGCCTTTTTTGAGCGATTGACAAATGGTGTGGGATCCAACGCGAACAAATTTTTTGACAGTCAAATGTTTATGCAATATTGAATGTATGCTGGTCCCACTAATGCCTAAGGTTGTCTCAATCTCACGATAGGTCACATGACGATCTTGCAATATCAGTTCGCGCACAGCATCAATGGTTTTCGGAACAACAACTGATTTTGGACCACCTTCACGAAATTCGTCTTGGAGTGAACCACGACCACGATTGAATTCACCATACCATCGATAAACACTGGTCCTTGATGGAGCTTCATCGCCAAAAATTGAATTAAGTTCATCCATGCACTGTTGCTGAGTTAATCCACGTCGCAAGTTGTAAAAAATAATCGCACGAAAATGTTCACGATTTAATTCCATTTTTGGGCCGAGATGAATCTTTTAAGTTACTGTAAACAACACAAATAGCGCTCGTATGTCAAAACGTTCTGAGTACGTATAACCTCAAAAATGTCCAACTTTACGATAGAGTTGTCAGTTGCCAGATTGCAACACTAGGGTTGCCAAATCCCGAAACATAAAAGGCAACCCTCGTACTATTAGTAAAAGGCAAAATTTATAATTCGTATATATGCGAACTTTTATACCCATCATAAATTATTAGACACAATAGCAATTCTTTATTAGAAAATTTTGCACACTCATAATTAGAGATACATCAATATGACAATTTTATATGTCCTTCGAAAGTATATTTATGTGTAGGCATTTGCTTATCGAAAGGCGAAAAATCATTTCAAAACATTCTTATTTTTCAAAAGCCACTTTCCGGTATGATTTAAATTTAACTGTAGTAAAACTGGCACCACATCGTTTATCAGCAAAATTTTGTCGCTTACATACATAAGTTATGTTTGCTGTAATTGTAGTAGGTTTATTGTTTATATAGAAAAATTCATTACAATTGTAGCAAATACTAATATATTGTACTCCAATGAGGCACCTAATTTGTTTAAAATCTAGTTTCAACTGATGAGAAGATATCCTGCTTTCAATTATTTGCCTATTACTCATTCATTAATAACAGTCGTTAACCGATACATGGACATCATGCTTGGTTTGTTACCCTATTGTTAGTAATGAGAAGTTGTTATGGCGTAACAATCAAAATAACACCGATATATGTGGGGTGTGTAAAACAAAATAAAAGAGTGGTATAGGAGGGATGGGAAAATGACTATTGCACCACTGCAATTAAACTTTTGGGGGTGACCCCCAACTATTTGTGATCCACTGTAAACTATATCTGTCTGAATGATCCGTGCTGCATCGACGTATACGCACTTCTTTTTGTGACCAAAATATAGATTGACCTAAAAAGAGAGGAACATTTTTAAGCGGCAGTACCAATACAGTTGTGTTTGTATATCAAAACCACATAGTATGAAATAATTGATTTGGCTTCCAAAGAATTTTTGTCATACTTTACCGCCCCAAACTAATCGCATTTATATATATTCGTTATGATGCTATTTATTTATATTTGGTGAAGATAGTAACTTGCAACATTTAAAAATAGCGAAATTATGTGCCCGCCATCGAAGTAACGACATGACCGTTTCAAAGGTACAGTGGTTTAATGTAGATTGTACTTATAATAAATGATTCCTATGCGTAACATTAGCCACGCATTAAAAATTAATGAATTAATTGATGGAATACAATTGGCAATCATCTTTCTCTAACTCTCAAAACGTCGATAGAAGGAAACGTGGAATGGTTGAAAGTGATTTTCAGAGAGTACAACAAAAATTGTAGCCCTGGCAGTGAAAGTAATTATAAAATTATGATCATAATTTTTCGTCCAGTGAAGAAAAATTTTCGACAGAATTTTCGTGTGTATTCGTTATTACAATACAGAATGTAGCATAAAATATATTGGACATTAAGGGAACCAACTTATTCTTGAACTATTTATGTATTTAACCAAAATGTTAACCTTGGGAATGTGTGGTAGCAGAAACCTACATATTGTAGTATGAATTTTAGTCAATTTTATAGAAAGCAAAATTTATTACAAATAATATTTATAAAAATTTAGTATTATATTAACAAAATAACGAACAATATAATCAAAATATATTACCTAGTGTGTCTAAGTGTAATTTGTTTTCTAATCCTTAACTTCTTCTCCCTCTCTCTTGAATTCTTTCTTCACTTCTTTTCTTTGGTCTTTTCCTTTTATTGTACTTCTTTTTCTTTGGTCTGTTCGTCGTTTGTAAACAACTTCGTTTTTCATGTGGTCTGCTTCTTTTCAACCCTGGTATTTTATATAACTTTTTATCTAACTTTTTCGTCGACCATCCCATACCGTCGTCATAAACAAACTTCATTTTTTCGGCACGTCGTTATAGCAATTTGGAATTCTGGATTTTTAATGTTTCAAGTGTATGTGTGTGGTAAATGTTTACAACGCTTTTCTATTTCTTAAAGAATGCTTTCTATAAAATTTACATCTTTTATTGATAATTTTACTAATGGAGTATTACCATTCTACAATATACATACTAAGATTATTGGTATGATCAAGTAAGCCGCATTGAGAGAACCCTTTTATCTCATCGGTTTTCCAAATAGGTTGTATCGTGCTGGAAAAGTACTTCCGGGTAATATCATCGAAAGTCAAGTAATTCCGAGATAATATCGACCTGTTTACAGCCAAATAGTTGGTATAACAAAAGAAATACTACTCGACTAGAATCCCTCTGGTTAATAATAATAGTTCTTCATATATTCTATGTAAGCATTCAGTGATAATTTATTTATGATATATATCTAGGCTTGGCATGATGCTTCTTCTATCTTTTGTTATCTAATTCATTTATTTTGTTGTGACTATGCATTTAGATTAGCATCTAGATTCTTGGATGGTTATTCATATAGTAATGTTTAAGCTTTCAGTCAGGCCAACACCAAGTCCTCTGCTGTAGGGAACATTTTCGCATAAGACCCAGTGATTATGATTATCGTTAAATTACTTCCTCATTTGAGATATAAGCACTTTTATTATCCAGTTGTATCATTCATTGAGCACTAAAACTGCCACACATGGTGACAAAGATCGAAGTTATGGTGAATACACTAGTAAGCTGATTTTTCTTTGAAATGATGCAGAAAAAGGTGATCCATTCGTAAATGCATCTCCATCAGTTTCAGACGCCGTTACTCGTTAAAATTCGGCGCGTGTCTCACTAACAATCCCGACTATATTATCGTTAATTTTCATGTAAGCTACTCCGAGTACCTACTCATCAACATACATGAAGCCTTTTTTAACCAATTTACCTTGTCGCTGGGTAAAAGTATATTTCAGATTGTTTCTAAATAACAATTACATTATTCTGTCTCGTGATTACCTGCTACGTTATCGAATTCCACTAACGGTTTTCATTGATATCTCCCGGATTATCCCCATTCGTAAGCGACTCCACGTGCACTGATGTGAAATTTTTTTAATGTTTCGGACAGTAATCCCGCTTCATCTATAAAAATATTTTATTTGTCGTTATTGAACTCCTACTCCCACTGTAGAAGCCCAAGAAGTTCTTAGCATTCGCTGTCAGTGAACTAATATCTAATCCGTTCCAAGGAACAATCTTTTGGCTTATATGTGCTCTATATTTGGCGAGATTTAATTAATATACGTGGAATGTAATTTATAGTTTCCAACTCTTGATGTACGTAGCACCGCAGAGTTACTTCTTGTGTTCAGGTTGAAATTACTAGATGCGAGTACAATACGTACTGTTCGTTCATTAAGAGAAAGGTACACTGCATTTCTTGTATCTTTTTCCATTCCGTCACGCATTTAGTTGTACCGTTTTCTAAACTTCATATATATTTATATTCATAATATTCACAATACGTTTACGCACATTTTTTAAATATGCTTTTTAGTCATTAAATCATGACGTAACGGAAAATATTATACAACAAATGAAGTATATTGAAATGAATAAAGAATAGAAGCCTATATTTTGTGGTGCTGTTAAATACATGGAAATCTACCTTGTGGTGTTTGCAACAGTAGTTAGATTTGTTAGTACGACCTGCGTTATATGAATGTCTTAATTTCTTCCATTTACTACAAGAAATAAAGGGAGTACATAGATTTTGCGACAATTGTCGTTACCGTAATCAACGCATTTTCAAGGTATTACGATTTATTTAGAGCCAAATCTTGATTATTCATATAATATAATTATTTATTTAATATGTCGAACTCATTGCATCATAAGTGGAAAACTTTATTTCGTATTGAAATCAAACGTATTTGACATCTAATGAAGTAGTTTCAAAATGACTGTCGGTATTAAAAGTCCCTTCTTCGGGATGACAAAGCGTCGGTAAAGACGGATGAACTTTTGCCAACGCAGATTATTTACTGGGGTTAAGCAAGCTTGTATGCACATTACCACTATCCTTAACGCGATTGAGTTCAAAGCAAAATTGACTAACCTCTAACTTTACATGCGATTCTTCGTAAGTATTATGGCATTAACTTTTGCAACCTGTAATTCACATAGTTATGATTGCCCAAGTTCTTAAAGCAGGAAGAGTAAAAAATTATGCTTGTAGTTACTAAACCTGTTTTGCTGCATAGTAATAAATCATCTTTCTTCATTTGATTCATTCCGCTACTAATTTTCTGTAGTTTATAGTGAGTCGTGTATTATGCACGGGTAGAACGTTGATCAGACTTCGTTTTAGTAATTTTTGTAGTGTTATTAAATTAATTCATTAGATGAGAAAAAATTATTCAGTAGAACTTACCATACAGTATCCTAAGTTATGTCATTAATTAATATCAGCTCGTTGAACAAATCTAAGAGTAAGTTATAATACGTTAAAAGGCATAATAAAGTCAAAGAGTAGAATAGTACACACAGTTCAACCAGCTTCACTTGATTTTTAGTATACACTACATTTATAATAAATTTGAATCTACATATGTATCAGTTCTCCACACGATTCTATCCCAAATTTGTATGCTAATAAAATATAAAATAGGCTCTCATCAACCGAATTGGTGTTCAGGTCTTTGCTCACTACAATGTCATCTGTGAAGTATAATAGGTCCTGCAAATAGGAGAAAATTAAGTTAAAACTTTTGTCTGTATATTATAATATTTTATATCGTATGTTGTTATTCAGTAAATTATCTCGTAACAACAGTGCATTTGTTGGGTAAACTAATGTGTGGAAATGTCTTGATATATTTTTCCTGGACTTTTCCATAACTTATCTCGAATGTGCCAAAGAAAATGGAGTGTTTGCCATGATTTCCTCTTGAACATCGTCCTATAAATGCTTCCAGTTGGTTAGTCCAGTTCATAAATTCTATCCTCGTCTAACTATGGATTTATACATTCTTGCCTCGCCATTCACGGTTAATTTATTGCGATAGTAAAGCTTAGCAAACTTACGTTGAATTCGTATGACGCCAACACCATATGGCAATATCGCACACTATACTGTTACATTTCCGCCGCCATATTTTGGTTTCAAGTTCCATCTGAAACGGATCAATTATATTTCCTTTCATATGCCCAATGACACCTTCCAGCTGAACAGAAGTTTCATCAAACGTACCGCAAATTCTAATTACAGACAAAAAGGAAAATGTTGGATCCAACCTCCGCAATAATTGATGTTGGTTTTCGTTTCTTGTCTTTCAAAGCTGTGCAATACACTGAAAAATATGCTTTACGTATTAGTGGATAGTATTTCTTTACTGGAAGTACCAAGAACTGACTTCATTCATATTTCTGCATCTTGAGTACGCATTCATCTGTAAGACGTTAATTTCGTACAATATATTTTCAGGGTACAACTATTTTTTTGTCTTCCCTAGAAATACCGATCTCTTCATGATAGTTCTTTTATTTACATACTTCCTATGTCCTCGGAAATTTTGCTATCTTCATTGCTTCTTACCTCCAAAACTTTAACAGACAGATTATAGTACAATTAAATATAAATGTAAAACCAGCAGCATAATCAAACTTGAGTAAAGAGGAAAATATACATGGCCAATCTTGGAGAAATAGATCAAAACTAATGTGTATCCATTTAGGCCGTTTGTGAAGAGTTCTGACGAACTGCAACAGATCAGTGGATGCTAATTTAAAATTATGCAGATCATCTGTTTTTAATAAATAAAAAATGTATGTATTTCGTTAAAACTTAGGTGTAGGTATCCCAAAGTTCGTTTGGGTTCGTGGTCAACCGGATTAAGCGACGATATATTGAATATACATATCTCGGCTAGTTCAGATTAAAATAAAAAAAAAAACACTGGAGTACACGCCTTTGTAATGCGACTGATTCATTTAAAAATTTATTTAAGCTGTAAGTACACGGCTGAATATTTTGGTTTAAATAGAGCACAATAATGGAGATCCAGGTAATGATCATATCAAATTTTGCTAAGTGTACTATTAAATATTTCTATTTTATTGCATTTTAGAGAACTCTGTTATTGTTAGATTCCATAATGTTTTCATTATTAAATTAAACTTGTAAAGGCACAGTCACTACTTCTTCACAAATTATCTCATTACCAGTATTTGCTGTAAAGATTGAACGCAATGTGAAATAAAAACTCACTTAAGTTATGTAATGTACTGCCTGCGTCTTAGATTCATTGATTTAGTCTAATACCCTGTTTAATAAGAGGTTGAGTGCACCTCATTTCTGTTGTCAATTGATGTTTTCAAATAGTGATTTTGATTTACTACCGGAGTCTGTTATAACACCTTTTAGAGAACAGCACCGATAAATGTTTACTAAGGAATTTGAAACATGTTATTGAAATAGACGGTTTCTGCTTCCGCGAGATCGAACAATGTGTTGAGACAGCAGTGAAGTTCGTAATTGACGACCCAAACCGTTTCGTTATACGCTATAGTGTTTAGAGACATTTTCGTGAACGGAAATTTAATGTGACTTATACCGCGAATGTTACTATCTTCTGGACCATATAGACCATTCAATATTAAGACGAGAAGAATGTGGTGACGTTACGGACTGATTCCTTGCGACTTCTAGAACAATAAAACACGTTGGTGATATGAACAGTGGATTTGTTTTTCGTTACTATTTATTTCGTTTCCGTCTACAAGCTGATGAAAATCCACGTACATTTGCTTCAAATTAAAGTAAGCACATCAGGTTATGGTTACCATTCATTTTGCAATTAGTCCTCAAGAGATCGTGAATTTCAAGAGAATACGACGTACCTAATGTCATTAACTGCCGAAGTTTTGCTACCTGGAATTAAATCGAAAATAAATATGTATCTATAGATATCTCCTCTTCCGCTATAAAAATGTAATTGCAAGAAAAGTGAAGGAGGTATCTTGCAGGCGATCATGTAAGCATTATACATGTTACAACTAGAAAGGCTATATATAGCAAATTTATATTGAACTTATAAATCTAAGCATTTTTCTGCCCCATGTTTAGTGAAACATTTGCCCGTAACGATGGTTGTACGTTTGACCAAGATCTATTCTGAAGCGAAAATTTAGTTTGTTTGGAACCATGGATTACACTACTGTTGTGTTATAGACAGTATATTCCCATTAATTAGTCTCTCCTGATGCATTCTCCAAATCTAACAGTTTTTGATCGGGGTTCTTCCGCCATCTGTATCACTTCTATCATGCAAGTTTTGTCCTTAATGGAATTACAAACAACTTACAAAGAACATTTATTGGTGTGGTATCTTCGAGCCTGATCTAAGAATGAAGAAATATTGTGTTTCTACCAGGTTTAGATTCTATTTTTACTAGTTCACAAAACTATTTGCTAATCCTGTTGCGGACGAATTGGCGTACAGTGCTCGTAATATGTACATATATGGAAGGATTTACAGTGATGCAGTTAAGAACAGAATGTGTGAAGAACATTGGATTTCATATGTGACACAAACACCTAGGACAATGTTTGATGTCTGCCAACTGTTTATATGAAAGACAAACGAGGGCGGAAAGCCTTGAGAACAAAATATGCAGTGCTGTAATTTTTAAATTGCGTGGTGCTTTTTCGTAGGTTATTAATTTTTATAATTATTTTGTCATTCCATTGTTTCTCTTTGCTGAATATTATTAACCCTTTGGGATTACAATGGAATGTTCCGTGAAATATTTCAAAACAGCTTCTTCGTCATTCATTTAAAAAGTCTTCTGTACTTAGTACATATATATATATATATATATATATATATATATGTATGAACAATATGTATCCCATTGTAATCCCATATATATATATATATATATATATATATATATTATATTATATATCTTCAATATGTTGAATATGAATATGTTCGCCAAATTTTTATGTTTCCATGTAGAATTGGCCATCTGTGCAATAATAATAGGTTATAATTGGCCAGTAACCAGGAATTTGTCCAAAATAGTCATTTAAAGGTAAAATAAGCTTTCCCGAAGGGTTAATGAAGGTGTATCTTAAAATGACTGACCGTCGCGTTCTTAAATTCTAAAGGTTATCATTGCTTCAAAATCACGTTATTCTAGTCGTGAGGCGCTTATATTTATCGGTAGCTGGTAGTTAAAATTTGCAAACATTCTCTCTTTTAGATGTCCGGCATTATAAGGTTCGCTGCCTATAGGTATAGCCAGTTAGTCACTTGTAATGAGTAGATTTGTTAAAAAATGAGTAAAAAAAACTAAAAAATGAACAAAAATTAAAAGAATTTATACTAAAAATGATGAGAAAATAATAAAAAAAGAAATTAAGGAGTATTTCGAAAAAATAAAAAATTAAACAAAAAATTGAACAGAAAAGAAAAGATACACTAAAAAAGTTCAATACAAAAAATAAAAAAGAAATATATTTTGTAAGATATATTAAGTCAACGAACTTTCATACTTATATCGTGGAGTTACCCGAATTTATTTATGTAATTTATCGCAAATTTTAAATTACAAATTGTTTTTCTATTTATGCCTAAATTTTGAAAATATCAGCATTCCTTCTATTGCAAATTATTTGTAATCGTTATTGCAAGCCAAATTTAATACTTGTTTTTATATAAGGCAACCCATTACGTACTACTTCGTAGTGATTCATGTAAGTTTTTGTAACATTCAGTTAAGGGATGTTGCTGTGAGTAACAATTTAGTGCATAACTATTTGTATCTTTATAGCCTACCATGCGTTAGAATTTCTGTAGTTTTGTAAACTGTTTAATTTCCTATAAATTGTCATTAGACCCAATGTTTCCTATCTGCTAACATTCAATAGTAGATATGCAATGAAGTGTATTTGCATCTAATGATTGTTATTACCATATGTACAAAAAGATGACCATTATATCCTCGAATATTTAGGAACAAAAGTAGTAGTTTGTATTATCACAGTGTAAGCCTTAATATATTGACTGCCGTGACTATCGTATCTCTTAGCCAATGATGCTTTTGTTGAGACTTCCACTATCAAATATGATAGCCGTGCTGTATTCACATATCAGGCTATGGCTATCAAAAACAGTATCACTTAGATGGAAATCTTGTAGAAATTTGAATTCTGGCCTCCCTGCGATGTGCTGAAATATGATAGCCATGTTCTGTTCTGAAGAATATCTGTCTAACTATTTACGGGAAACCGCAGCTATTATTTTTTTTAGTAGCCAGGCGAAAATTCATCTCTATCATCCTAAATTTAGTCAGATTAAAAATATGTTGAAATCTATGCATTACGAAAAAGAAATATGATGACCGACTGGAGAACATTAGCAAAATTGGTTGGGCAGTCAATGTGTTAAAGAGGATTAATACTAAACTATGGCTATATTTGATTATTGTAAGTTGAGGTATTGGCAACTCATATTTTTGGTAGTGTAAATTCAATAATACCCAAGCTGCATAAGCTCAATATGTAGATATGAACTTAATCGACCTATTGTAATTTTTAAACAAAGCTGTATAAAGAACGGAGGGAGTGAATGAATTAATTGGAAACTGTTTTCTAAAGTAGTTAATCTTCCCTTTAAAACTCCTTCCTTAAACGGCGGAAATTCATTGTGTTTTATATCGTATCTACATATAGAGTGAAAAAGGTTGATCAGCTGTCTCTTGCATTATTTTACTGCCAACATATTCAGCTATTAATATTTTCGCATTAAAATTGCTGTGATTTCATCTGAACTACTAAAGTTATTGTTTACAATCAAACAATTTAGAATTTATTATAGTTTCAACCATTAAATGTAGGCTCGGGCATATAGAACGAAATAATTTGGTTGAGCATGTAAATAACCTATGCCTCTATCACCTGTTGAGGTGGGTTGGATTCACATTTCTAATGGTACAGATAACTAATAATTGAGGTTCTTGTTGGGTACATGAGTGAATTATCAAATTATTATACTCTGATTACTTTCATAATTACTACTGAGAATAAATAATGCACATATTTCGACTGTAGGTCCAAAGGAGAACTGTTGCAATTAATCATATCGTAAACAATGTATTAGATTATCATTTTAGACATTAATCAGTAGATTCTTTTTTGAGTCCCTTTAAGCATCTTCCACACCTTGCAGTTATGTCTGAACTCGATAGAACTTGCTAAAAGAATTAGTTATCTTTTTGCTGATTTCTATCATTATAAGGTAAATAATGGAATATCAAGTCCACTTAACAAAATAGGTTCTCCCAGTTTTTAAATATTACACATATTTTATATTCAGAAAAATTGCTGGTATTAAACTACGTCCTGTCATGAATAGTACAATGACGCGTTTGTCATATGTAAAAAGGAGCTTAACTTATATTTGTCTGTAGGTTATTCCCCAACAAGAAATTGTTGATACTAGAATAGCTTGGAACTATGTAATAAGGATATAACGTCTTCTAGGCAGAAGTAGTTTCGTGGGCTGCAAAGGTTTAATGCAAATGGCGAGGCATTCGCGCATATATATTCAATTCGGGACCTACTCAAGCATGACTTTAAACTGTACATTCTTTCTAAATTAATTGCTATCTTCTTGATTATAACGTTACTTGGTCTAAAATTAATGCCTTGATATATACGGATCAACATGTATTATATTGGAGAATATGCAGAATTGTATCAAATTTGCAAAACAATTTCTCAGTTTAAATTAACACCAAAGATGTATATAAAATATTCAAATAACACATTTTTCCCATCGCGGTTTACTGGATTTTGGTTAGTAGTTATTATTGTATTAAATTTCGAAAGTGATCATTTTTGTCACTTCATTATACATATCTGATCGTACTTACAAATGTAAGTTGCGTACACCACACAGCTGCAATAACGAATCCTGCATTGTTTTCTTTTTCATTTGTATGGCAAGTGACGAAAGCTTCAAGTTTTATAGATTAATATACTTTTGCATATGCATATGTTTATAACACAATTATAATTCGTTGATGCTGGTACACTAGGCAGTTATTTTACATAATACGAGACGATGCTTAAGTATTGGATTCCTAAAAACATTTGTTGGTGTTCATAATGCCTAATATTCTCTTGACGATGGTTATGGTTGGATAAAGAAAGAACGGTCAGAATTCTTGTTTAAATTTCAATGGATTAACGCGCACAATATTTTTATTAGTTAGTGTTGCAATCAATGCTGATAGTCTACTATGAATTTTCAGTTGATCGATTTAAGAGTTTCTATCTTAAGTTTTTTTATAGAATTTTGTACTAAATTGGGTTGGAGTTAACGCAATTGAATATATATAAACGGGAAACTTGAAATCTTTTCTAATCCGTAGAGTTTATGCAGAACACAGAAAATTAGCGGTTCCATATCTGCATCAATATCATACCACAAATGCCATCGTTTACCCAAGATTACTAAGTAGTTCAAAAGGATTCGAAAATATATGCCCAAGTTTAAATTACTTAAACAAGCTAATGTTAACGGAAATTCCATTATAACATAATCCGAAGCAATTGGATGGATTATATTATGCTAACTCTTAAAAAATATGGATACCCTTGCATTGCTGATTTATTTAGAAATTTTAGTGATAAATTCAATATCCTCAATGAAGGTTAAACGTATCGCATTATATCGCACAAAATTTAACCGTCTGTGTTACGACGTTTAAAATCTGATTCTCTCTTGGAAATGAACGGAACACAAGAAACAAGTGAATGTTGATTGGCAATTAATCTTTCAAAGCCACCTATACCTGAATATCGTTAAAAAGGATATAGACGGATTAAAGGGAGTTAAAGAAAAAGAACGAAGTAGTTCTCGGTAAAAGTGGGGCCAAGCGGAAGTATACGAATAAAGGTACGCTGAGGCAAATAACGACAATTTCAAAAATTTTCTGAAGCAACAGCCGAGAAATTCAGAAAGAGTATAATGACCTTGGCATCATTCGTGATAATGTCCAAGAAAATTGTAAGCCATTGGTATTTTGAGCATATTCCTCTAATTCAGGAAACGAAGAATTATTCGTCGAACGTTTTATCACCAAAGGAGGAAGGTGACTAGTTTTTGATGTGTTGCTAAATCTGAAACTGAACGCTTTTGTTCATAGTGGATTTACTATATTTTGTGCACACTCTTCTATCTACTGTAAAGGGTTTAAAATTCCACTTTCATTCAAGCTTTATTATTTTTAAATTATGTTCGCTTTGTGTCATGTATCGGTGAAACGTGTTTTTAAGAAGCTGTCATCCAGTTTTCTTTATTTTATAATTTGATATAACTGATGTCAAAATGATTTATACGTTTTCATTACTTCTAGGAAGTTACTTAGTTACTGGACATACGACAACTAGCTATTCACACCAGCTAGATACTGGATATTTTATTTACATATTCTCCGAACTACTCTTTTTCATTTTTATCTGAGGTAACACTTCACCCTGTCGCCTGCAGTACTTTGAACCAACAATTGTAAGAAAAATGATATTTAGTGTAAAATTTACCCTACCAAATGACGGCAATCTTATACTTTGGTTTATGTTTACATACATTCACGGTTTAGTAATGTATGCTGTATTACAAGAGCATTAAATGAATTGATGGAATTTTGCTGCTAATATGCGTGATAACTAGCTTACACTACTTGTTTTAATTTAATGAATTTATTTTCATAGTACACTCTAGATTGGCAGTTGGTATGAATATAGTTTCACACAGTTCAGTTGTATTACTATTCGCTGAAATTGGATAACACGAATTATAAAAGCCAGTTTTCAGTAGAAATGCTCCCCGTTTTACTAACAAAATGTGTCGTCTATACGGTCAATTTCTTTTTTAGTTTTAGTCGTCATAAGTAACTAAGTCGTCAAACCTTTAACTATTTCTAGCCACTATTTCATCGTTTTCGTTTCTACACGACATTAATCATTTAGCCAGCTTTTCCTCAAACATTATCGACGACTACCCGTGTTTGGTTTGGCTGTGTGTCATCTAAATTCAGTTTACTGGATATCACTGCTGTAATAACCATTGCTCTTTAAAAAATGATTCAATTTATTTCTATGATTTAGATATACATATATAATTGCTATTCTGCATCCAATTCTCCGATGTACAGAATAAGTAGTGTTAACAAATGTCGACATGACTTGAATCATAAAAATTTAAATCGAGTTGCTAAGAAGGTAAATGTCATCCCTATTCTTCATGTTTGTTTATCATTTTAATTTAATTGTTGTTAATTCTCTAACTCTTTACGCCAAAATTTAAGAGGAACACGTATTATTGATAATCGTATTCTTTGTCACTCCGCATTTACCTGATGTCATGGTTCGTCAGTGATGGTTGCTGGGGTAGGATTATGCAGAAGCCTGCCTCATTCATTCTCGATTCGGAAATTCCACAAAACAATTGGCGAACTGGTACATCCCTCGTTAGAAAGATTTTAATATGTATGTGAAATATTGTTTTCAATTCCATATAAGAAGGGAAACACTGTTTTTTTTTGTTGTACGACACATACATCGCTTACTTAACTCATGACGGTTTTGTTTCGGCCAATCATTATCGGAAAATGCCGAAAAGGATAGTATTCCATACTATAGTCCTTATGCTAGACACCATAAGTTGTTTTATAATATACAAAATATACTATTTTTTCGCTCTGCGCATCTTCCTTCTGCTAATCCTGATTATTTCACTGTCATCACGGAATGCAGTACAGTACTCGAAGTACGCTAATCGCTTTATCATCATCTCTCTTGACAGAATGTGGACCTTTCACGCTTATGCTGTGGCTTATGACTCTCATTGATGTAACATTAACCGTACGTAATGAATTTCTGCCACCTATGACGGCTCACTGTATTTGAGCTACCTAGCCGTCGACTCCAATTGAACATACATACATTTGTGAGAGGTGGTATTACGCGACGCTCTATAACGCGGGCATTGACCATCATAGTTACTAGTGCCATATCATAACAGTCGAATGATTGTCGTTCAGTTTACAGCGGACTTCTGTTAAAGAAAAAGTTTCCTCGTGTTACACAAGCACTGACACTCAGAATGTTATTGATAAACGTTTTCGGTTTGGTGCAATTAATGGAACACATGGATCTCTTTGACTATCGGCGATATCATTCCTTTTTCATCTCTAACCAATGACATACTTGGCGTCTACAAAATTTTATGCGAAATTGGACAAAATTATTTTGTCCATTATTTTAAAATTTAAATGTGGCTCGGTCATTCATTGAAGTAATGCAAAAGGATTTATTATATTAGTTTATTAGTCGTTTATATCTGAATGAAACGATATTTGCTGTCTTAAACTACAGACAAAATTATTCGTTTAATATAACTAGCCAGATGCATAATTCCACTATTCCTCAATTTGCCTGAACAATTACGTTTAGCAACTTCTAAATATGCATAGTAAAAGAAATCTTTTGTTTAGTTAATTACAAATGGCGATATAAAAGAAAAGTATACACAAAATATGTTACCTCAATTAGACATTGTTTTAAAAATTAACGTAATTTAAATTGCAATCACTTAACTGCTTTCTACCTAGTAGTATGAAGAAAACTATATATTCGAATTTATAAAATTCCAGATTAAGTACTGATTATACTGAATAAGTTTTCAGTCGTATTTATCTACTGATATATAAAATAAATTTATAATGGGTAACTGCATGTTGATACTAGCTGTTCTTTGATGTTCCACATCCAGGATAGTACTTAATTTGCAAGCGGTAGATTTCTGTTATTAGTTACGTTGGACAAATGAGTGCGTGATAAGTCATTAAGTAGTATACACTGGACTGTCGCTGTTCTTCCACCGCTTGTGCCCACTTGCGTGCAAGGCGCGACATCAAAATTCGCAGGAGGGACAGCGCCAGTCCGGTTTACTCGTTTGTCGAACCTGAGTTATTCCACCAAAGGATTTGACTTACACGCATATATTATAATTTGTATTGAAATTCGAAATACCCAGAAAGTGTTTGGTGCTCTGTTAATAGTTTTTGAACGTGCGAACTGAAAAGTAAATAAGAATTTGTGGGGGAATGGGCCAATACCAGCTTGAATATTGTTGAGTACACCCTCAATTAATTTAATACCTCTACCCTTACGTCTTTCTTTAAAAATGCAATTTCTTTCTTCAAATCGATGAATAATAACGTCTTTTGTGCCTGAAGACAACATAATCAAGATTAAAATCCAATCCCCTTCATGATCATGGCTTCCACTTCAATACTATGTTATTAAGACCATCGCAACCTAAGAGTTTATTTTTTGTTTTTGATATTAACATACACTAGTGATTTACAACACAGGAAAGTTAATCCTGACACGTTAGTTTTTAAAAGCACTTGTACTGAAACGCGACGAATGCGAAAATAATGAAAATGGAAATAAAAATAAAATCGATGTTATAATAATAATAATAATAATAACTATACTAATAATTCTTTATTATTGTGGGCACAATAATGTGCATGCAAACGTCAGTACATAATAAATGCAAAGTAACACACAAAGAAAATGGCAACAAAAAACAAAATAATAAGTGCATAGAGATAAAAACATTCCTACCTACATTGTTAAATAATACAGTTCACAATCTTACACAGGTCACAAACTAACCATAAACGTATACAGGGCCTAACAGTGAAAATGGTAACAGATGTTGTCCAAAGGTAGATAATTTAAAACTATTCAATATTTGCTTAATAAACGGAGGGCCTCAAACGTACCGTTCGCAAGGTATTTTTAATTATAGTTTTGAGTCGGACCCTGTTATAATTTATAGCGAGTTTCCAATGCGAGAATACCGAATGAAATAAACACCTCCAAGTAAATTCCGTATCTTACGCAACGTTAAAGGAAAATAGTAGGCGAACACCTGATTTAATGATTACATAGACCATAAATTTGTTTTCCATGTTAAGCTTTTCTTGTAAGCGATTCCTTCAAATATCGAGCTGGTTAATGCGATACCTTCCGGGAAAGAAGAGTGGTCAATGACTTCTTGCTAAATTGAATGTTTTCCTATTTTTTGGTTTTTGGTTTAATTCGTAATTGAAACTTCTTTTAATAATCGCTAAATCTGATTGAAAATATTGGACTACTGCTCTTATAGATGTTCACCAAACCAGAGCATGCGGACATGATTTACATGTATGGAGAGTGTAATTGCCTGATTATTTATTACGACTTTTAAAAATCTCTTACCTCTCAAATAAACGTCTACGAAGAAAAGTTCCGTAATGTAAAAATAAGGAGGACCAAAATTTGATTAAAATTAAGCGGACACGTTCCGCGTGAGTTACCGTTGTATTTGCCGATTACGTTAACTATACCATACCAGCTTTACAATATTAATAAATTTACCATTTTCACAGTTAACATCCTGTATAGGTGCTAATTAATTTCACTCACCCTATTTCTATTGTTAGAAATTTACACTGATCATGCGGATTTCGTAGTTAATAGCTATATTTTCAGAGCGATAAAATAACGTTTTGGGAGAATCTTTGTCAGTGAAAATATAACTGCCTGTATGTAACGTCTTGCAAACATGTGTAACATTCTCAACAATTATACAATAATAAAATCTCGAACTTTAATTCGGTTTCGATTTTATGTACTCTTCAGAATTAATGCCGTTTTTTATGGTATATACTTAGGCCCTCTTAAGCAGACTCGGTATATACATTGCCAGGAATCGGAGAGGCATAGATTATTCAATCATATTTACATATGCTTAAGTTTTTCATATAATAGATATAGAGTATCGTTATCTACCTATACAAAATATAATTCGAACATCCGGATTTTTGCTAGTTCGAATGGGACTCAGTCCCAATTCATCCGCATAAGGGGTGTTTTACTGTATTAGTCTACATGATACTGTCTAGATACTCTGAGAATAAAACTACGAAGTGGTATAGCTTCAGTTAAAGCCTTACAACTAAATGGAAGTTATTATTAGATTCACCATTGACTTTGTTAATCGAAACGGCGTAAAGCAACGCCGAATAATTGACCAACACGATAGGTATAAAAGGGATGGTCAAGATCCGGGCCCGCCGGTTATAGAAGAGAGAGACATAATTAAAACGGGCCTATTAGCAATGTGGTCAAATTCACAACCTACAGTGGAACGCACTTTAAGTCAGTGAGTTTCCACAGCGCAACCTCGTTTATCTACCGACTAATCATGTGAACATCGAGTACAGTTGAAATCTTATCTTAGGCTGTACCTCGTCCGTAAGTAAATAGTCCTGCTGTGGAAACTTCAGACCGTCGCACAATTGTCCGGGAATAGGAACTAGAACGGTAATGGGAACGAGAAAAAGTTAAATAATACATTATTAGGGTATGCGTGCACCATAAGTTTCCGGCAACGGGAACGAGAACAAACAAACGTTCCCGGAAAAATTGACATCCCTGAAGTGCATTGGTTGCTTAAACTAGCTGCGGGCACGGGGTAATAACCCACTGGACGCTAGTGCAGTGGGCCAGACCCTAATTTATAGGGGCTGTTTTAAGCGGTTCTGCTCTGTATTCGTAAGGATTAGTGCTGTGACAATGTAATCTGCCGGTTTAACTGCTGGTTTTAACTTATCCTAATTTCTGGTACTCATTTCGGACCGTTCGATCTTTTAATTTTGAAGGCGACAACTTGTATTTCATTCGGTATCGCGGAACTATTGGTTTCGCATTTTAGTGATCGGTCACGCTCCGAATTTTGTTTTTCGCTGGTAGCACCGCCGAGGCGCGTTGGTTCACTGTCGAACTTCTTCGAACGAACAAGTGACCGTAGATTGTTACAATGCATTCTGGAATATTATGCAGTTGGAATGTGTAGATATTAGGAATGAGTCTGAAGGTGTTTGTGTGTGTTTTCCCCGTTTCATGCCTGTTTTCACCTGTTTGTTATTGCGGTATAGGTTTACGAACCTGCTTTATCTTGTATATTGTTGCCAACGTAGCAGTTATAGGAGTAGTAAACTCGAGCTTACGATGGGAGGCCACAACGTTTGGAACACAGATTCTTTTCAAACTTTGTACACTCTTAGTAGTTCACCGGCACAATATAATGTGCAAATAATAGTACAGCGTATTCAAGCGTTATCAAGAAATTGATAAGAGATGTTTTATTGTTGTATATATACCGGTGCGTTGCGATTATTAATATCCAGCGACGGCGGCCGAGCGCTTAGTGTACAGGCCCCGTAAACGCAGGATCGAGTCCCGATCGTCTTTTATATTTTTATTCAACATTTCTCATATTTTTCAAATTTATTACAATTCAGTGGTAATATAATGGGAAAAGTACGTATATACGCAAGAACCTTTATTGAAACTCAAATATTAGTCGGCTGTCTACTGTGTTTCATTGTTACACAAGGAAACAACCAACTGCATACAGTTATCCTGAAAATGTATACTTGTCCGTAATTTGCTATAATTTGGTATAAGGGATTTAATGTTAGCAAATTACGGACAGGTACACATTTTCAGGATAACTTTATGCGTTTGATCGTTTCCTTGTGTAAGAATGAAAATTAGTAGACAGCCGAATAACATTCGAAATTCAATAAAGGTTCTTGCGAATACACGTATCTTTCGCATTATACTACCCTTGAATTGTAATAAATATGAAAAATATGAGAAATGTCGAAAAAAATATATAAGAAAGACGAGCGGCACTCGATGCAGCGTTTACGGGGCCTGTACACTAACCGCTCAGCCGTCATCGCTTGATGTTGATAATTGCAATGCACCGGTATATATCCGACGATAAAACTTCTCTTACCAATTTCTTGATAACGCTTGAATGGTACGCCTTACTAGCACATTATATTGCCTTGGTGGACTGCTATGAGTGTACATAGTTTGCAGAGAATCCGTGTTCCAAACGTTGTGGCCTCGCCTCCTTAGCTGTAGTAGTAGTTTAGCAATAGCATAATAAAGCTTAGGTTTAGTAGCGAAGTAGTAGTGTTTTCTAGTAGCGTGACCGTAGTACAGTTAGTTTTTCGTTAGTATAGTATTATTATTGCATCTGCTTTCAGCTGTCTACATTAGCGTAGTGTGTACCTTTGGTGGTGAGTGTAGATGTCTGAATGGCCGTGACAATTAGATAGCGGTATGTTTAAGTTTAGCTTTAAGTCTGTATATATTTGCTTGTTGCCTTAGTAGTAATGATCTGCCTTCGGTATGCCTCTAAAGCGTTGGAATGTTGTTAAGATAGTAGCAATATAGTAGTAGTATAATAAAGCATGGTAGTCGCGATAATAGCAAAGTATGTATGAATGGTACTAGTATGGTTCTTGCATAATTTAATTATAGAAGTAATACCTCCTCCTTAAATTGCTTAAGCTTTTGTATCTGCATGTGTGGGTGGTCGTGTGTACGGTTATCACATTTTCTGAAGTACATATTACGTTATCAGTGCAATAGGCGTAATTTGCTTTTGTCTTTTTAATTTGACCCCCCTTTTACTATCACGTTCGGGCGGATTTACTTGACGTAATATGTAGATACTTCGGAAAGTATGTTAACCATACCTTGTGTTCTGTGCGTTTTATGACTATGTCATGCTTCTACGTATCCGAGCAAGCTTCTGTAGGAATACTCGCTATTGCAGCAGTTCAAGTATTTAGTATGTGTGTAGTATATGTAGTTGTCTGAACACATAATGCATGCCCGCGTTTGTTGTAGCTTGTCCTTTTTATTCTCCGAGGGACAATATAGGTTTAAGTTTATTTCAGCTGCTTACGGCTTAGACCACCATGAATACTCATGGTGATCCAAGCATACGCATATTTTTGCTTTTATTCATAGGTAGTTCTGATATTTGCATTTTGCTTCTCAATTTCTGTCTAGGTGTATCATCGACTTTTTAACTTCGTTGATTGCGCTTCTTCCTCTCCATCATTGTTAAATATTAGGTTCGTTCCAACCCAGCCCAAAACCAGTTTGTGGATCGTCGGGTTCATAGGCAAGGCAAATCTGGTGTTCCAAATTTACTTCGCATACGTACACGACGATTCACAAAATGGTTTGTGGTGTGTTGCAACGCACCTATTGTAATTGAATGCTACGTATGCTAACGCACCATTCCTACATTGAATGCAATATTCGAGTTTCGACTTGCTGTTTTAAGTTATTTATCATTAAGATGCGACATACGCGCGTGTTGCACGCGTTTGTGCAAAGAGGGCGATAAACCTATACGAGTTTGTTATGTGCGACTGGCAGACATGTCAAACTCGTATCCGTCTATCGCCTTCTGTCGGCAAACGCGTTTTGTTCGCTGTATAAAGACTGTTCTTTCAGCGAACAAGACGCGCGTTTGGCGAACCTTAGTTATCTTAGTTCATTCGTTAGCGAAATCGGTGTAGGATAAAGGGCTCGAGTAATGTACATACTCGATATATCTTTGAAAGCAATTTTGACTTAAGTTGCATGAAACACATGCCTAATTTAATAGGGAATTTAGCTGAGTATTATATGGAGGTACTTTTCTCTTCATTATCTGATTTAGTTGGCTTAATTTTTCGATAATTGAACCTCGTCTGTGTTAATTGCTTTTACAGATAATTGGAAGCATTACTCTTCAGTATATTTGAACTGAATTAAATAGTAATCAATCGGCAAGCAATATGCTTTCTATTACAATTATTGTTTTTCAGAACATAGTTGAATACGTTTGAATTATAGCAATTATTTCAATTAATTATGTCTGTTTTTGTAGACCCTCAATGTATTGTCAACCGTACACTGTGCGCTTAATCTTTTCGCCTGATCTATCCGAACAGCTTCTCAACCTTTGGGTACTCGTGTACTACTTCTATATTTACGCAAAAGTGTTCATTAATTTTCGTTCATGTTGCTTCAATAAATAGTTCTTTCGATCACATTTCTTCCGCTCCGCCCTAAATACGCTGAGGGGTGAGGTGCGAGAGGTACTGCAACATTTCTACTACATTTCGTTTATTCGTACGAATGACCGCGCTTTCCCATCCGCGCCAATCTTTCAGATCTTGTAGGAATGGGACGACAATGTGTTTTTATATATAACCATCTCTGCCTTTATTTCGATGAATCTCTATCTTCGTTTGCGGTGGTTTCAGATTTCGTTACCTTATTCTTTAGGTCTGTTAGGAACCATCGGAGGTCGAAAAGTGTTACTAGCTGGGCCAAAAGGCGCACTTAACAGAAATATTTTCGAATTTGTGGTCAACGAATTAAATTTGTACTGCGTGGCTTCCGTCTATATTGCGCTAACCTGTTGCGCATGTCATATATGGGTAGTATTCATACGATAGTGTGTCTTGTAATGTAATGAGGTGGGGTCTTACTGTATCGGATAAGTGAACCTAGTCTATTGGTATTCGTAATTCTTTATTTTTAATTATGCTAGTTGCTCTAGATTCCCTGGTATTATTCTTTTGGTTAGTTACGTTACGTCGGGGTCCGAAAACTGCCATTTGGTCGGGTGGAAGTTCGTGTCCTTTCAATATTCTTTAGGAAAATTTCCCGTTGATGGAGATTAGCATATTTAACTTTTTAGCCCTTCGCGTAGTTGTACACCGCAAGATAGAAGGAGACTGCGATTCAGACACGCTACGAAAAGGAAAGGTTTTCGTGGAGGATTTTGTTATCCAGTACAATATTTCGCCAGCTCACGTTTCTGAATGTTAAGGCGTAGCTTGTGTTCCTAGATGCCTTTATTGTCGCTGGTGAGGGGGAAATTCGGAGGGGCGTTCTGTAATCCGTTTGCGTCAATTATCTCAAATTAAGGATCATTAAATTAGGTTCTTGCTGTTAGATTCCCACTGCTCATTTAATTATGGGGTATTCCCTCAGCGCGCGTTTTTGGGATCATTGAGGGGTAGTTCGTGTGCGATAATGCGGGGTCTAATGTGACTATTAC